>JANHGN010012742.1:46320-83840 GCA_024605025.1 Megaceryle maxima
CAGACCACAGCCACACTCACCCACCCCAGGGTCCCAACGCAGACCACAGCCACACTCACCCACCCCAGGGTCCCAACGCAGACCACAGCCACACTCACCCACCCCAGGGTCCCAACACAGACCACAGCCACACTCACCCACCCCAGGAAATGCACTGAAAGGAGCGAAGGGAAATCTGACAACTGATGATCTGTATTTCCTTCAGTCTCTTGCCCAGAAGAGCAAGCTCCCTGATGGTGTATTGGTCTGGACTGGCTGTGCTGGTGTCCAGCTGGTAATGGACTGAAATGCCACCACTTTTTGTTTCTCTGAATCCTGATGGAGACTAGCTGAAATGGGAACTGTTCTTATTAACATTCACCTCGTGATTACAGAATAAAAGAAACTATCTTTTCCTTCTCCTTTCAATGCCTGCTCGTTAGGGTTTGTGATGTCCATATGTTTTCCAAGCTCAGGCTGCATCACCGCATATGGAATTGCTGGGAATAGATTTTATATCTAATTATTTGAAGGTGCTTAGGCTAATAAAGAAATTAGTTTGAGGAGACTGCCAGCGATACCCGACTGTGTCCCTGAGGTGGGAGATGAACAGCTGAGCTGCATCGTGGCAGGTCCCATGCAGACAGGAGGAATTTGAGGCGTGACATTTCCGAGCTGCTTTTCAGATGCCGCAGCACATACCAACCCCTACGGACAGCGAGCTGAACTCCACGGGACTGCCACGCAGAGCGAGAGCAGCATGTGACCCAGTCCCTGCTCACCCCTGCCGGGGGGCACTCACCCACCAACCCCTGCCCCAGGCTCAGCCCAGGCCTGGACATGGACCCCGAGACAACCCCTCACAGGCAGTATCCCTGTCCCCTCCACTGCTTACTGATGGCTCCTTTCTCTTCATTTTCTGAGGTGAACGGGGAGGCTATTTATGTGGTTTTTACACCTAGCATTAGTACCTGGCACACAGTATTACTCTAGGCTGGATTACTGCAGACAGCCGGGTAACTCAGACTCTCCTCAACAGCTCACACAGCAGTTATGTTTAACTGAAGCTGGCAGTCCCACTGTGCAAATACCACTGCAGTATATACTCCTGTGAGCCACAAAAATGTCTGTCTCGTGAGAGGAAGGTGTGTTGAAAGATAAGCTGAAATACTGTCTTGTCCAATAGTGTTTGAAACAGCCTAGGTCAGTAAAGAAAACGTAACAAAACAAACTTAGTTGGTGATCGAGCACAAAGCCATAGTAACAGTGAGCAACCTGGGATAGTTTTTACATTATTATTCAATATGGTTCTAATGGAAACAATATTGCCCTTGAAAATGAAGAACTAATTCACAAACGGTTACTCTGGAGTACTTGTTGGTCAGCAGTAATCCTTTTCAGGGAGGGAAAAAGCTGGCCTGGTTACTTCTTCATTTGAATGGTTATTACCAGCCTCACGCATACAACCACCAGTTTCTATGGCTCTACACATTATTTGATGTGAATGAGAATCTAAAATGACTGTTTCTTCCCACTTCAATTTTTACTTGCATCCTAAATAAACAACTTCATAAAAACATTTCCACAAGTATTTAAACTAAGTAAAAACGTTTTCCAAACTGCTTTTGTATTTGGGCTTCATAAGGACACTGCTCACAAGCTGCACTTACTACAAAGGAGGTGAAAATAAATTCTGTAAGGCACAGAAAACGAGGAGGAGGGAGACTGAAGAGATAAGTAACGGTTTTCATCGCTCAGAAACTTGTAACAGCTTTTGTGCTCTTCTGCGCCTCTTTCCTTCATGTGCCACCATCACAGAACACTTCCCTGCACTTGGAGAGGACAGAGTAAACATCTGAGCTTGCTTTTAAAGCCTGTACGCGAGGGAGCCCTCCCAGAGCTCACTACGAGCAGGGACAGGAGTTCAGGGCTTACGTGGGCATGTAACTACACTTTTCACAGTGCTGTTAGCTCATGGAGATGTGCAAAGCGTGAGGTCAGGATCAAAGCCAAGCAGGCAAGAGGCAAAGACACCTCTGTGAGGGCAAACTGGCTGTGAATTGTAACCCAGGGAAGCTGCGGACCATCAGCACTGAGGTCTTGCCTACTTACTTCTGTGGCTTCCCCTTCACCTCTGCAGCATCTCCCCTGTTACAATCAGCTTTATTTTGCCCTTCAGCAGGTAATGACCAGAGAACCCCTGTCTCGTGAGCCTGGCTTCAACACCGCAATGGCAGGAGTCGGGAGCGCTGGGGTAGTGGGATTCCGAGGAGATGGAGAACGATGAGGGATGGCAGGCAAGCAGGGATCTGCTCTCCTGCAGATCTACACTTGCTTCCTATCAACTCAGCCCTGCTGTGCACATGTTCCTGTCCGTACCTGCTGCTTCTAGACTCCCCAGGAGGTTATATGCTTAAAGAGGGAATGGTTCTAGAGGAGAGACTCCCCTTCTTCAAACGCTTTGGGAAACAACTCGCAGACAGCCCTCTCTAGCTGTAGG
Source organism: Megaceryle maxima (assembly GCA_024605025.1). Taxonomy (NCBI): domain Eukaryota; kingdom Metazoa; phylum Chordata; class Aves; order Coraciiformes; family Cerylidae; genus Megaceryle; species Megaceryle maxima. The sequence goes on from JANHGN010012742.1 coordinate 48,800, forward strand.
ATGGGACCCAGCCCATGATACTCCATTATGTATGTGCAAGCTCTTGAATCTACAACACAGCCTTAAAGAAAATCTGAATGCCTCTCCAGGTAATAAAAGGGCAGTGTTCAATAAAAACTGGTTGGCAGTGTTTCAGCTACAATAAAAGCAGAGATTAACATGACCAAGAGGTTACACAGCAAGCCTCTGAACACATTAAAAATGTAAGCAATCAGTGAGCACAAGCCCTTCAGCCAATCTGTCAGCAAAACAACCACTAACCACATTAGGCTACTTTCAAAGTTATCAGGGCCTAAAGAAAACAATCTACCAATTCTCAAGCCAATGAAAGCGACCCAGCCAGGGAAAGCAGTTTAATCTCCTTTAGCTAAGGAAGGAGAGCATGAGCTAAAGCCCTGGTGTGCTGCCTGACTAATCCAGTCTTACCTCAGCCAGATGCTACTGCTGCCTGCCCAGGGGAAGCGGAGGAAGAGAAGAGGGAATTTACAATACTCAAAACTCTGTTACATTTAAAAAAGCCCAACAACAAATAACCAGGAAACACTAACATTATGCTTCAAATGCTATGTTTTGCTTTCTAAGAATTCAACCTTCAATACACTAATGAAAGGCCTGAAAATGTCTGTAGTTTTAAAGGGCTTTGTCCTGACTTCATTTCTGTGTAGTAACTCCTGGCAAAGTTACTCTATAATTTTGATTAAAAAAAAAAAAAATACATTTATAAATAGACAAGTGTGAAGAAAAACTGCATTTCCAGCACAGGCATACGCACGACCACAGAATAATAAAGAAACAAAAGACTTCATCCAGAACTTTCCAAAACATGTTGTCATGGTGCCTGGGGGCCTCAGCTGCTGGCTCACAGTCCACTTCCCTATGCATTCAGCTTTGGAGGAACTCCCCTCCCCAGGGCAGGAACTCAACAATCAAACCCAGATTGACTGGTTTGGGGAATTAACTTATTTCTGTTGTTCTCTTTCATTGCAGGCATCTCCCCCAGCCACAGACTCTATGCCTTTACAAGACAGGCCGCAAAGGAAGGCCCTGTCCTTCCTGTGGTGGGCATAAACTATCTGCCTTGGACATGGAGACACATCTGCTGCTCCACATGCTATTTTTAGATTCAACATGCCTTGAAGGATTCATAGGGCAGCTTTTCATCCCTGATCTGTGCTTCCCCATCGGAGAGCTGAAATGGGTATCCTCAGAGAATAGGGCTCCATCCAGTGTCTGCTAGATGAGTTACTTACATCTCTGCTTAAGTTTATGAATGAAGCCTCAGAGACTTACGCCTACGCTCCCACTCCAAAGCAAAGCCACACTCTTCTGTACTAAAACCAGTAAGTTAACCACTGCTACTAACTGGTACAGAAAACAGCACGCTTCTCAGCTGTTCTGTCTGGACAGGCAAACATTCTGGGGTTATTCCAGCCTTTCAGGACCTTTCAGGCCAGGAGAGGTGCTATGATAGCTGTTAAGAGCAATAGCTGATCAGACACTGCCAAGGTAAGCCTCTAAAAAACAAAGGTGAAATTCTCAAATTGGTGGATTTCCCCCCCCCCCCCAGAAGACTCGTATTGAGCTCATCAGAATCAGGACTTGATCCTGCTGCTTTAAACAAGTGAGCTGAACAGTACAGGTGTGCACAGTATTCTTCAGCACAGGCTCCAGATTCCTGCCTCCCCATGAGAAATACTCCTTGTCATTTTAGTATCTAAAGGTTTGTTCCCAGACTGAATATTGGGATGTTCTAAACTGCACTCAGATATAATCAAATATGGCCCAGTCTGCGAGAAATCTGCTGTCAACAGAATAAAAATGGATAAAATATTTATCTACCCCCCAAAAAATGCCCTTTAATGTTAGTTCAAACCTGTAAAAATCTAGGTTCTATCTTCAGCTACTGTTCTGTGCAGCTGAAATAGGTTAAAGCAAACCCCTTTGCACTCTCATTTCTCATGCATACGGCATTATCACTTACAATTAGCCATGACATTTCCGTAAGCATTGCATGCACTGAGTTAATAGACAAAGCACACAGGAGACAGCTATCAGCTAGAGATGAAAAGAGGGGAAACAAAGCACTGAGGAGGCAGACCTTTATTCTGGCAAAAGCAAGAGAGAATGGATTAGCATTTTTATCTCCACCCAGACTAAACAACTTCACTGCCCAGTTGTACTTACTCACTTTCTAAGAATACGAAGCCAGCCGGCTGTAGAGAAAAGTGTTAACCTGAAAGCGCTCTCTTCCATCTACATTTGTCAGGTGTCCTCTAAGAAACTCAAGTACTTACTGATTTGTTTCTTGCATTTCTTACTTGATATGTATAAATTATAACCACCTTCCATTCTCATATTCACTAATTGTATTCAATGCTGAACAATTCAATAAAACCTTACTAAGTGTGGGCTAACCCAGAACCATGATGTTTCTGCTCAAAGCACGCACAGTGACAAAAGCAAAGTGCAGAAATACTACCTGCATTAGCCAGCTTTGCTGCCAGGCACTGTACTGTTGGAAAGGTTGTGCCCTCCGACAAGACCGCTTCATCACGAAGGGCTAGACTATAATCCCTCCCGGCGGGGTGGGAATTTACAGCCTGGGGATTTCCGCCATTAGTCACAGTTGGGCTACTCATGGCATAATCACGCTATGAACAAGGCCACGGGCATCACTTGCACCCAGATCCAGGTTATTAGGTCTTGGGTTTAAGGCCTTTTTAAAGAATGAAAGATAGAGGTTGTGTTCAATTCAGAACTGAAAGCTGCTTTCGTTTCTCTTTAAAAGTGACGTCAAGAAGGAATATTGTACCTGCGTGGTAAGATGATGTCAAAACCTTCCCCGGAGGTATCCAAATTAACATGTACGTAAATGATCTGTCATTTTGATTGCTCATAACAGTCACTGTGTGTACAGCACTAAGCACTTTAAGAAGGGCTATGACCTACTCCTTGTCAGCTTGGCAGTAAGAGAAGCCACTACAAATAAACACTGGATCCGGAAACCAGAGCATCCAGTGCTGGAGTTCGGCGGTGAATCAATCCCTTCCTCCTTGCTCGCTTTTCAATTCTGGACCAACTCAAACGATGAGGACCTTGCAGTAAACATACTATACAACCTAGTTTTAGAATAGGCTCTCCTTGGGTGACTACTTTATAGACATTCTCATGAAAATTAGTTTCAAAGTATTATTTAAGCACCATCTGGACAACCCGTTTATTCACAGAATACGCAGACCTACAGCCATTAGAAAGCAATGCAGCCAAGACAGCAGATTAATTAATTAAAGACATAATTTCCTTTGTAGCATACACCCAATCCTGTATTTTTACGAAGCTCCATGCCGTGGAAATTCTGCAGCACTGACCGTAGGTTTATTGCTATGAACTCTTTCACAAGACGACCTTTTCGGTAAAAACTCAACTCTAACATTGCTTCTAGGCACAACGTAAACCTCAGCAGGAAAAGGGCCCTGCAGTGCTCTGAATAAACATCTTGGTGCATGTCCTCTCTCTATACTCAGCATGCAATACACGGCTGCTACCTCCTATCTCCAATATGCCTGGAAGTTATTGCTTAAACAAAATAGCTGTAGTAAGAACATGCAGCTCCCAAGGGGGATATTCTGACATTCACAGTGCTGCTTGTGAATGGAGCTATTACCATGGAAAACAAGCACTGGCTTTTAAAATGGGATACTAACTTATAGTTTAGACTGTGGTTATAATATACAGCAAACCAGAAAAAGGCCCTGATATATCTAGTATTTCACCTCCTTGAAGGAGCATCTTTATCTCCTCCTAAATCAAACCTTGAATAAGCTTCCTCTCTGAGAGCACAGTTGCTCCTATTTCTGTCCTGCCACATTGGGGTCCTGCCAACACCCCTTTCAGACACAAAGCTGGGTGCAGATTTTGCACTCCAGGCCAGCTTCTCTTTATCAGAGGAGAATGTCATCTATGAGGAACAGACATCAAATGGAGTAAAAGGAACCTCTGCTTGATCCAGATAATAAGCAGTTATGACATCTTTAGAGTAAGCAGTTTTGCTTCCCTTCTACTTTTTAAACTGCTTTTTAAGGAAGGGTTAACTTTTTGCCGTGTTTATCTTGTGAAACAATGTGAAATTTGAGACCAAAGGGTCTAAAATGTACTGTTCAAGTGGCTTCAAGGAAGAGCATTCATGTAGCTGGAAAGCACTCTGGCCCCTGTGGCCAAAGCCTGACGATCCCCAGGCTGAGGGTGCCTGTCAGGGCCCAACCTTTCACTTACAACGTCTCACTTTAAATGTTGTGCTCATCCAGACAAGGAGCTCAGCTACTTTTCCCTTTCGTGGCCTCCAGATGTTTTTGGGTAAGTTCTGAACATTCCATTTCACAGCCTTTTACATAAAAACACACGCAAAAAATTAAAATAGAACTTCTTGCTGGATGCTGAAGGTGATTAATATACATTTGTAAACATCACACACGTGCAAAACAACATTTATTGTGCTATCATTTTTCATTCCTGTCAGACAGTCTTGCTTAACCGGTGATGCTGTCATTTGGCTCTTTGCTTTTGGCCTTGTTTTAATCAGTTATGAAGTTGATTTCTATTCATTCAAGTGAGCTCCAATACCACCATCACCACCACCTTTATCTCCAGTTGCTGAGATACAACACACTCACATCTCACACCCACCTGCAGTCCTTAGGTGTGAGCCTTCATCATCATCATCATCATCCTGGCACAGGGAAAAGCCTGGGCATGAATAAACTGCAGCCCATGTGCAAACCGCCCGGCTTTGTGGGACAACTGCCCGTGCCACCAGCACTGCTTCCTCGCACGGCCGTGCCACCAGCGTACACACATTTTCACACTGCTTTTCTTGCGATTCTGCTCTTAAGATTCTTAAGAAGCCTACTCTGTCATGCGAGAAGGTGAAATAACTCTTGCTTTTCACGTCAGGGAAAACTGTTCTCTAAGGGTGAGAACACACACAGAGTGCTTTTATTTCAACCAAGTTGCTCCTACTAGCTTTCACATTTTAGAATCCTTAAGATCGACTTGCAACTATGAATGAGTTTAGGGTCAAGACATAATTTTGCCTTGTACTGAGCCCCTGATTACCGTGGGGTTTCATTTTCCCAAACTCTCAGACAGCGAGTAAACTCAGTGTTTTCTGCAAACACCTGAGAGAAGTTCTTACTTAGCCCCTTCAAGCAGTCACAGTGAACGTGTACTCCCATTTTCAGCTGATTTGTCTCTGTTTAGAAACTTTCATGTGCAAACCCTGTACATGGCACAGCTCCATGACCATCTGTTCTGATGTCTCCAGAGCACAGACAGCGAGGAGCTCTGACAACTGAAGCTGGAACATACGGAGTGGTTATAGCACAAGAGGCATTACATGATAGTAGGCCTTGGAAGGAGGGTTGAGATTGCTTGGACTGTCCTTTAACATTAATTTTGATATCTTATACTGTTTTGTGTGAGTAGATTGACTGCTGAGTTTAAGATTCAGCAGAAAGAAAAGAAATCCTTGAAGTTTCTCTGAAGAAACACCACACGGTTTCAAGTTTCTGCTTTGTGGGGAAAAAGACAAACAGGGCAATAGAGATATTATTTTTAATGCTTGAATATGTACTTGCAAATTATGTTGGCAGAGGAAATTGTTTCAACAGTTACAGAACATTTGAGTTGTGCAGCTCTCCTGCCGGAGCTGTGCACCCGCCCAGAGCAGAGGAGGCGGCTGGACTGTATATCTGCAGCGTCACCTTGCTTTTCAGCCTCTGGAATCCCATCAGTGATCGCTGCCGCACACGCAAGTAGAATAATGTAGGTCAGGAGGGACCTCTGGAGGTCATCTAATGCAAGCCCTCGGTCAAAGCAAGGCCATCTGAACCAGTTATTTTCCTTTGGTAGTTATCAGCCACATAAACAACAAACAAAGCACTCGCTGTCCCTTATCATATGGCCAGCTTGTGAGCTCAGCCCCACTCTCACAGAAGAGAGCGAGCTCTGCATTGAAAAGCAGAGATGATGCATAGTGAATAAAATTGCTTCCTTCCAGAGCGTGTCCCGCAGAGGCTGCCTGTCGCCCTGCTGAAGATCACGTTTGTTCTTTAACAATCTCTCTGTAAAGCTCCTTCAAATGTCAAGTTCAAGAGCATTAGAGTGGGAGAATATACTTCATGTGAGAGATCCATTCTATGAGCTTTTTCAGAGCTTCTTCCACAGTATTCAGCAACCGTGACAAAAACACTGGATGGGTTCTCCTGGAAAACCTATGACCTCCAGCAGTAATGGGATTGTTTAAAGAAACTTGTTTATTCTTCTACAGCAGCCACTGCTGCTATCTCAACTGCTATCTTGGAGCTTCCTAAAGAACACCATCCCTTTTTAGTTCAGCTGTTTCAGGTGTTGATTTCACAGCACACAATCACACAGGATAATGCCCTCAGTAAGATACACAGTAATACTATTTCCTACCCACTTCATACTTTTCAGCCTTGCTCTCTGAACTGTTTTACAAAGCAAGCAAGCCTTGTCCACTCTTCCCACAGAAAAACAAGGTAACCATCTTAAATTATACAGTTAGTTGGATGCTTCAGCCCTCAAAACACATTCCTGCATGGACAGAAAGAAGATGCCAGTGACCTCAAGGAAGGCGCAGATTCTGCTGCGCCCAGGGGCACGGGCAGGTTCCTGAGCAGCTGCTTCAGAACCTGGCTCCCCTGGGGTTCACCATGTCAGCTGGGGTGGAAGAGGGCAAAGTGGGGTGGAGAAGTCAGGCAGTAAGGAAAGAGCCAGCAACTGTGCAGCCAGTGCAGCCATAGCAAGACAGATCTGGCACCTCTGCCAGCAGCTGAGGGTTCACAGTAATCATTCATCCTCTCCACAAAAACACCGCACCCGGCACATAGAGCTGCACTCCAGACAGCACGCAGGATCTGTTCTGGCGTGAAAGGGAGACAAGAACAGGCAGAAAGGTCTGTTGGGTACATGAACTACCTACGAAGCTGATCGCTACGCTTGAGTTTGGCCAAACCTGTTGGCAAGAGGGAGCAGGGAAAAACCTGTCAGTATTTACCAGCTTCTGGAACAGCTCCATTTTTTAATCATTTCTGAGCTCCAAATAAGCAAGAAAGGACAAATGAACAGTTCTGACAACATACTGACTGACAATGTGTTAACGTTTTTAAAGCACTCCTAGGGTGCTTTCCAAATAGGTTTTGGAAGGTGAAAAAAATGAACAGAATGTGGCGTGTGCAGCCAGAAGTACTGTGTGATGGCAGTTTCACTGATTCTTCTGCAGTACTGAACATTCTTTGATTTGCAGAAATTCAAACAATCTGTCTCTGAAGAAACAGCTCCAGGATGTTGCGACAGGAAGGAAATGTACTCTAAATGCTGGAGTGTCCGTGGAACCGAGATGCTGTGTCTAAAGAAAACCACTTACGAAATGCTTAAGTAACGCACACATCTAAAGAACAGGATTGATATGCCTTGAAACACAGAAAGCTGATAAAGTTGAAATTGCAACAAAACACGTCTGTCACCCTGCATCCATTACACAAGTCACCTGACTTGTCATCTGGCTTTTCTGATCGCTTTACATCACCTACATGTCAACGACAGAACAGCAAGGCTACACTAGACATCTGATTCAAGGAGGAGAAACGGGTTAAGTCTGTGGTAACATTCAGTTGGAGCCAGACAGCTCACTCCTGCAGCACACCAGCAGCCTTGAAACATGGCCTCCCAGCTTCCAGGCTCCTTATCAGGCAGCCACAGCAGCTTGATCATTCAGGGAATTCAACCATGTATTCAATTGGAAGAACAACCAAGCAAGCCCTTCTGCGGCAGCGGGTGGGCAGTCAGTCGGTCAGACCTCTGCGTGTCACTGCAGGGGCTTTGTCAGCCAGAGGGAAAAACAATGAACTGAAGAGAACGCTTCCACACGGGACCCGATCTGTGCCACACAGACCCACCACTTCCTGCAGTGGTGAGGAGCCAGCTGCGCGTACCCATTACTGACACAAAGAGCTGCCTTTTTGCCATCACACGGGCACTATGTACACACTGCTTAAACACTGCTGAACGCTTAACCAGAGTATTTCCAATGTGTCAGGGAAATTTGTCACTTAAAGCACTCAACATTTCTAACAACTGGACCACCATGAATTTAGGCGGCTCAACTTTAAACACATCCATCTGAAATGCATAACCAAAATGTCATGTATCCTTCCACACAGCTATATTAGTGTGGAAACATTGCATTTATCAAGAGCTTTCTGCTGTGACATATTTGGATTTCAAACACAGACAACACAAAAAGAAGTACCGTGTCTAAAATAGTTCATCTGAGTATTTAACGCACTGCAGTTTCTGTGCCACTGAAGACATCCAGCTCTAACATGAAAATTGTCAGAAAACATGGAAAAATGTGTGAATACTTTTCACAGCACTCTCATCTGCTTTGCATACAGAAGAGACCTATCTATTTGCTATCCAGACGTCCATGACAGGCATATTTCTACTTTATGCACTATATTCCTGTTTCTTGTATGCGTTAGTCATTTTATAAGCATTCACGTGCTAATGAGCATTTTCAATACCGTAATGCCAGCATGCCAATCCACTGAGCATTTCCTTTTTTACAACCAGTCAGAGGACGTTTATTTAGGCATTGGTTTGCAGCTTTGTAAGGAACCCTATATAACCAGGCATGGGCTGCCCAGTGTGTTGGAAAGAGCACAGGGAGGAGAGAGCCCTCTCCACTGCAGCTCTACGCACAGTCCGAGCTGGCAGGGGTGACAGGGTGAAGCACAACAGTAAGCAGACCCTTCACTCTGTCCTACCAGTATGTTATGTTTAATCCACCAGTGCTGGACCTCTCTCAGGGACTTTCCAAGTTACTTCTGAGTGTGGAGTAAGAAGGATTAAAGAGCAAGCACTTCACGAGCACTTCCTTGGCCTTGCCAGGACCAACCCTCCACACCCAAAGCAAGGAATAAAACAAAAAGTCAGCTGCAGATGACATGAAATATTCAAACCTAAGGAAAGAGACGTTTGCAACCCCTGTGATGTAACAAAGCTTGAATTTACTAAAGGGCAGGGAGAGTAAGAGCTGTCTTGGCAGGGCTGCAGCGTGCTCCCGGCCACAGGACAGGCCAGCGCTTCACGCTGCGGCACAGCCCCTCCTCCCAGCCCCGGGGCACCGCTGCCACTCAGCAGGGCCACCCACAGCAGCCTGTGGCCACTGCGTGCAGCCCAGGGCCTGCGGGTACTGCTCAGTCTACTCCCAGTCCTTGGAAGCAAAAAATAAGCGGCCAGTATTACAACAACTTGCCCTAAAATACTGTTTTCCCTCGGCGCTGTGGTGCTCCGTGGCACGCTTACAGCTGAACAGGAGATGCTGGCTTTGACTTGTCACATCAGAGTCCCCAACAAGCACAGGGAGCAGCTCCCACTCGCTGAGAAAATAAATACTACAGACATATAACTAATTATTTAAAGCTCTTCTTTCTGATACTGTTCTCATCTATCACCACTTAAACATACATGAAGTGTAGAGCGACACCTATTTTTTCAGGATGACTTTCTAGGCAGTAAGAGCAGGAACATGTGACATTCTGAACCTTATTTTTGTATTGTTTTCAAACCCAGTCCCTGGGGCCTGCTTGCAGTCCTGCCGGCCAGTCCTGTGTCTGAAGCACAAGGCATGTCCCCATCCTCCCTTTACATTCGGTAACTACAGACAACACTCTTCTCCCATAGTGTATGCCTCAAGGAAAACCTCCAGAAGGTTGAAGGAAAATTGATGACTTTAAATAGCAGTGCTTGGAACCTCAGTTCAATGGCTACGAGTGCTGTTTTGCCAGCGCTAGAATGTGACCATTTGCACTGTCCCCAATGAAAGCTGTGGGCTTCTTCTAAGTGATGAACTATAAACGCTTTCAAAGCTCTATTGAACAACCATGTCCAATGAAAAGGAAATTTATCCACTCCAGGCATCAGCCAAAGCCCGTAATTCTTCCTCAGAAAATTCCTACTGATAGCACTCAAGAGCTTTCCCACCGTTGATATTTTTCACAATACTGCTTCTATTATCAGAGTAACAAACACAACTGTTTCTGCTCTTGCGAGTGCTGCAACCACAGATTTATTCGCTCTATTAAACTGTTGCTAACTTTTCACTAGAAGTGCTCTCATCTTCCAAAATCTGGCTGCCTTCCTCCAAGTTGAGAAATGAGGGAAACCACCCATTTGAACTCACTAAAACCGCTTACTTGGTAAATAGTCTTCATACTGGATAACCACTGGGATGTCTTCAGACTTGTTTGGTTTACTTTCCCCCGTCCCAAGAACATACGCAGAGCAGTAACTTTTCTACTTCATATTACAGCTCTATCCACACATCTGAAGACAGCATTTAACTCAACCAGTACAAACACGCAAGCCCCCGGTTACTAACACATACATTGTGCTAACAAATCCAGTCGGACGGCGGTCACGCTGGGATCGCTCTGCTGGAAAAGGAGTAACTGACACTGAGCAGAGCCTGAAGTCTACACACCCCCATCCCTGGGTTCAGCTGAGCTTGGCACAGCTTTTGCAGCCCTTACTAGCATTTTATGTTGTCTGCATTTTCTTATTCATTCTGCCTAAAACACATCTGGCTGAAGCACAAAAGTTCCGGGTCACTGGGAATCAGGCTCTGGTGCGTTAAGTAGGAATTTTAAGAGCCATGTAAAGCAAGTCTGAAAGTCATGAAAAGCCGTGTAATACCCGAGAGTGGCTCCTCATGTTAATGACAAGGGACTCTGGTGTGCTATGCTGAGCATTAGAAAGTGAGCAGCTTCAGGACGGCTACACCGAGCCAGATGTGACACACAGAAATTGATTGTAATTCAGATCCTGTATGAAGTGAAGTCTCATCTACAGTAGCTAACAGCCTATAAAACCTAACAGACTGATTCCAAATGCTGCCAAAATAATAAAGAGGCTATTACAAAACAAGTAAAGTTAGACACTGATCCATATTTAGCTGTTAAATTACAGAGTAGCAGGAAAAAAATGCCAGGTTGTCATCTTTTTACACTGTACTCAGTGAACACCAATCAGAAGAAAGTCTGCACGGCTGGACACCAACGTCAGGGGCAGAGGGCACCACAGATGTCTAAGAAGATACACAAAACCAAACTCTGAACTCAGTACAATCTGAAAGTCTGGGGACTTGCCAGAGCGTCCCAGGAGGCAGCGGGTATCTCCGCCTGGGAGGCATTAGCGTTGGCGGCTTGGGCGGCCCCGAGCCAGGGGAGGTGCTCCAGCCAGGCTTCGAACCCACAGCTGCAGGTCTGTCAGCGTTCCAGGAAGGAGGGAGATCGGAGCACTGATTGCCAAGGGTGTCTTAAATAACCAGCAGCCACAACAGCCAAAGGGAAATCACTTGAGACAAGCAGAACTAATGACAGAACTTACCGCTGGCAGACGATAACCGTCAGTCCCAAGGTCTCCGAGGGGAACCGCACATCTCAGACGCTCTCCAAAAGCAATTACGTGACTGAGCTGACAGTTTATAAGACTCTGAAATCCTTCTATTACTAGAGATTTTTAATTGCTATTTAATCCTATATGGTCTGTGAGAAGAGGGAATGTATCTTCAGAAGGGTCTCACGAAAGCCTTTGGTTCTAGTAGCACTGGTGACCATGGAGCACCGTTAGCCACCAGTTACACGAAACCTCTCCAGAGTCAGCTGATCGCTGAACAGACGGGATGCACGAGGCAAACTTACCACCAGCTCTGCAGGTGGTTTTGTTCCCTCCTTTGTCCTCTACCTGTTGAAATGAAGCACCGGACAGCACTGCCCTGGAGATCTTTACATTTCCATTCTCTGGGCTAGGCAGGCACACCAGGAGAGCTTCTGATGGGAAACCAGAAAATAATGGCCTCATTCAAGGGAATGGTATTTTTCCTTGCTGAGTATCTTGGAGATTACAAGCAAATGAGAGGCATTCTCTTTGCCAGGTTATTTGCTATCCTCCCACTTCAGGAACACATAAAGAATACTCCTTACTTTTTGAAAACTCTATTTTTGACCATTAGAAACAAGCACATAGAGAAACAGCAGGTCAGGATGCCACATAACGGCTCGTATATAGAGAAAGCCCCTGATCTATTTTAGACCAAAGCCCCCACATAGCTGATGGAAATGCATCAGCAAGGCTGCATACATCATTCAACAGCGTCAACACCAGCAGCAGAAGAACTATTTGCATGTCAAATTCACAAATTACAAATGTGCACAGATGACAACCGAACATCTTGGTTCACACTGTGTTTCTCCTGCCTGTCAGTTTCTGGCACTTATCAATAGTAACTTGAAAAAGTGCTAAAAATAACACAGATCCAGGCCCTGGATCAAAAGACTTTTCTCCCTCCCCCCTCCCCCATTTTGCCTTGATACTCTGGCAGATACTGCTAATAATAGAGGTAGCAGTGCTTTTATGAGTCATACTATAATTTAAAATAACATAAGAAACACCTACTACCTATGAAAAAGAAGATAACAGTAACATCTCAAATCCATTCTTACATATCACTGGCAAGCTTTAATGATACATAGCTATACATCCAGCACTTAAATAACTGCACATGTACTCCTTGAATTTCAGGTAATGTTTTTTCCAAATATAAGATTTGATGTAGACTTCCAAAGAAAAAAATTAGTGATTGTTTGTATACTTAGGAGTTGAAAACAGCCACCAGTCCTGCTAACATTGTTTTAATGTCACACTGGGCATAGCATACAGTGAGCAAACCAGAAAAAAATACAGCTTCAGATGGACTTTGGGAGCTGACTCTTCTGCACCTCACAGAGCCTGTTAGTACAGCTCAATCTCAGTCACTGCAAGGCTCTGTACTCAGTCTAGGGTTGCCAGGCTGGCTGTTTTTTTGTACAGACTACTGCCACTCCAGTCTACAGACAGGTGAACCCCATTGGATACTCGACGTCAACAGAAGGACATCAGTGGTTGCTTCATTCTGGACACAAATAAAGCTTTTTCCTCTGTAACACACATATAGACTCTATTTTTGTGTGTGTCTCAGGAGTCAGCATGGCAGTATAGAGAAGTGACAAAGACTCAAAAGCTCTATTTGGGATCCGACCCTTGCCAGTAAGAAGTGAAGACCCGGCTCCTCATCCATAGGATTAAAAGTTTACTGAAAATCTTGTGACACAGGAGAGGCTGCACAAGGTGACATATACTGTAATCTCTCAAACGTTCTCCACATCCTTTTAAAACTTCATCTGGCTCTACTGGTTTCCCCATCCCTTCATCTCTGTGGATAATAGACTCCCCCTCTTGCCACAAGAAGAAAAGCTCCCATGACCTCTGCTGCTGTTGGGCCCTCTCTGCACATCCAGCAGCTTCCCTGGGGCTTTTATTTATTTGCCCAAGGCACAAGATCTCTAGGTGGCAGAGGGAGGAACACAAGCTGCACTATCCCCCTTTCGCTCCTTTGCTTTACACAGGTTTAATGCCAGCGGTCAGAGGTTCCCGCTGCTTGGCCACTGGGTATGCCTCGTGGCAAATGCTCTGCGGGCCTCCTGAGCCACGTTCCGCAGCACGGCGCGGCCCGCGGGGCTCTGCTGGAAGCAGCGCAGCAGGCGCCCTGCCAGCGGGAACATCACGCCTCTCCACTCCGCCAGCGTCTCGCTCCAGGGGAGCTACACCAAGGAGGCTCTACAACTACCAGCTGTGAAATACAATTTCCACTGAATTAAGCCCAACTGATCTGCAGAATTTCTGATATGGGTCTAGAGTCTTGATGTTCTGCATGCAATAAATGGAACGCAGACACGATGGGGGAAATTAAATCAAACAAAACACTGTGCGCTCAAAAAATACAACCATGGAAGTCAAAATCACCGGTAAGAAGAAGCAAATTAATAAATGGGAATGTCCTTTTCCAAAAGTGACAAATCATTATTAAAGTCTGCCTGAGGGGATCCTGAACGACTCTTATTGTTAAAGTGAATAAACACAAGGCAGATTAACAAAGTCTCCTAAACAACACTAGTTTTGAAGGCTGATTATAATTCAGAATAGGAAAAGGGTTATCTTCAAGAGCTTTACTAGTCGTACATTGTCAGCTTCTGAGTGTAATTAGCATGCTATTAGTATTTCTATGTGTAAAATTCTTGTCAAAACACACTTTTAGTTCTTGAAAGAAAATAATACAAATATAATGTCATCATGGGTTTAAATAAAATACTTCACTGCAAGGCGATACTTCAAGATATCACATTTAATACAATGTGTTAAGACTATATCCTGGTCTGCACGTGGCACTTGGTATAGTAACTTTATTTAAAATTATGTGAAGCTCACATATTCTAAACAGCAAAGAGAAAGTGGTCTGTAATCATGAAACTATTGAGCATTTCAAGCCCTACTCAGTTACTCAAAAGCAGAAGAATATCTACAAATTGCCCTAAGTGCCATTAAGGTGAGAATTTCAGAAATAACAGAAATAATAATTAAATGGCATCAACTAAGTGGGCTACAGGAGAATATAAGGTTATTTATAATGAACAATCCATTCAGACAGTTATGAACACATTGATTTCTTCCTGTAAAAATACCAATATGACTTACAGAAATTGTATTTTCTCTGAAGTCTTTTGCCATAGCTGTCACAGACACTATGATTTTCTTTTCCTCTCTCATTTTTAGATGTTTGCTTTGGAAAATATATTACAAAAAGCTCAAGTGAGAAGAATGAAATCCCCTGGCTTTAGTGACTAGCTGCACTGTACCAACCCGCATACACCATGAAACGGCATCTGCACCATCCAACATCCAGGGCCAGGATGCATTTTGGTGCCAAACAGCGGGTACAGAGGTCAGATGGAGTTTCCAAAACCATCTGTGCGCAACAGACATGACCAATTTCATATAAGCACCTTGTTTCCCCTGGAAATCCCTCTATAAATACTTAGGGGTGGTAACCCTTCACATCTGGTGTGTAGTCACTGGTTTTGATTCTTTGCCACAGAACCAGGGCTCTCCAAGCCAGTAATTTAAATAAAAGCCTCTAGTGAACAGTGCCACACTGTAACCCCATTCCAGTTCTAACCACCACATAACAACAGCCATCTCCCAGTTCTATCTGTACTGGTATTACTGGCCACTTCTATGGTGTCTGCCAAGAGAAAGCACATCAAGGCAATGAAGAGAGATGCTGGAGAATAAAGACGGCTTTGAGAACTGCAAATATTACCGCGGGTATTTTGCACATTAGTTTCAATTCATCACTAAAGGACACTTCAAAAGGCATTAATTCATCACTTCTAACAGGGTAAGAGATTCATATAAAAATTAATTGAACATCTTGTTCTGATCTTAGGACAACCTTTGCTCTGCCTAGCAACTACCATTAACTATGAAAATTAAAGCATCTTTACAATAAACCTAATGAGAATTTATGCCTGTTTAGCTCTAGCTCTGAAATTCTGTCGTTAGATGAGTATTTCTCTTTAATTCTCTTTAATTCATTTTATAGCCTCAAAATATACAATGAACTAAAAAAGGAAAAGATTAATTTACTATGAACTGCACAACCACTGAAGACTTCTACTGCCAACTGCAGAAGCTACTATGGAAACTGACTATAGCTATTATAAAATTCCATTTCATAGGTTTTGTTTCTCCAGTGTCATCGAGGGAATATAATGTAAAATTCACACAGTGCCTTTTTTGTTTAATTATGATAATGATCATTTATACTAATGGCATACAAACAAAAGAGAAAGATATCAAAAGACTTTCATCTGAATTTAGTTCTTTACTTATCCTGTTATTCCTGCTACAGGTTTATGTTGCATTTGTCAAGAAGTACACAAGGTGTCACAGACTTTAAAGAAGTGGTGGAATTTGATTGGCTACTTTAATCCAAATATCCCCAAGAAGAGAAACTGCGATACAGCCCTATTAGAACAAATTCTTGCTTAGGCGTCAGGATTTCAGATTTGCTAAAAGGATTAGAAATGCATCTGGTTCAGACCTGCAGCTAAAGAGGAATGGAAGTAGCTTGTAGAGCAGGGTAAGTGGCGTGCACGGCCTGCGATGCTAATGCAGCCGTGGTAGCAAGGAACTGTTGTGTTCCCATCGCTGTCTCAGAGCCCCACCACAGAGAGGTCAGAGCATCACACACCACTACGCGCCAGTGACTGGAGGAGGGCGAGTAACGCCTCACTGCAGCTCACAGTTTGGTGCTGCTCGGGTGTCTTTACATATCCTTATCCCGACTTTTTGCTCCTTGAAATTCTCAAGTGAAATCCAGCTCAGGTTCTGTAGGTGGCTTGTTTGTTTGTTTGTCCCCCTTTTTAACTGGCTTTGCTCTTAGAAAAGCCACCAGGCCTGCTGGCTTCAGCTGCAGGTCAGCTCACATAAACCAAAAGTGAGAACTTCATTTCTCCAGAGAATTATGAACACATTCCAACAAGTAAATGACACTTGTAATTAGCTAACTTACATTTTTCCTTAATTAGTATTTGGGTGGAAAAGCTCACTGTGTGTTTCATGACGAGAAATTAAAACAAAACATGTAGGTCTTTAAGCCCTAAATTAACAGTTGTATTATGCAGAAGAAAACCCCCAACACCTCTAAGAACAATAATAAGCAAATCATCTACAGGATGATTAATCTTTCCAGTGCTCTATTTGAAAAAAATTATTTTTAGATAATTTTTTTCATGCATTAAAGTGTGAGGAAATTAAAGTAAAACAATCTGCTCTGCATTCTAGAGAATCTGGGTACACAAGGTGTTCAGTACTGACAGCTCCAACACCTCCTGTCCACTCTACCCCCAAACCAAACAAGCTGAACACACATTAGTCCAAAAGGTTAGTGGGGATGGTGACCTCTGCTAGATGTGAAATGTAAAAAGATTAATGCATCTTTTTGTTATCTACACTAAACTAAAACCTGCAGATTGAAGCCTTTACACCCATCTTGGTGAAACGACAACAAAATGCAAAAGTAAAATAACCCAAACTGACTTACTCATCTTCAATGTTTTTAAAATTACAAACAGTTCAGAAACATCTCCTAGAAAAAGAGACCGCATCAAGTATTTTTGCCACTTTGGACAACGCAACCAACAAAAAAGGGGGTGAATACCACTTGTCAATGAACAATTTCAGCCTCATCTATATTGCTTCAACTCACTATGTATTTCTAAAAAAGGATCATCATAAATGGCCATTTAATGTAATGGAGGCTGGGGGGGGAGAAAAAAGAAATTAAAAAAAAATATCAGTCTCAGGAGACTTGAATCTTACACTGCACTGTGCCATTTCTTTCCTAGAAATTTAACTCCTTCCTGCTTTACTACTACTTCTGCACACTGGCAATGACGACACTAACCCTTCTGCTTTTCTTAAACGTTCTGAATGCTCCTGAGAAAAGCATTACACCACAGTCCCGTAACTGTCCTGTGTGCAGGGCGAGAGCCACGGTCTAGGTGGCACACAGACCCGTGCACAGCCTGTGCCACACAAGGCGAGCAGAGGCAGCTGACCTCATTACCCAGCCCCGTCTACAGCTTTGCTGGTTTCTATCTCTGTGCCTTTCTCCGGGGCATACTTTTTTCAAAGGAAAACGTGTTTCCTTTTGAACAGAGATACATTTCTTATGAAGGAAGCCACAATGTCAGACTTTTCCTGAAAAGGCAGGAGATAGCTACACACATTGCACCCTAACTGTAAAGCTGCTTCTGAAAGCAGCAGCAGCACTGCTCGGGGAGGTTTTGAACTGCGGCCGGGGCAGCGGAAAGGGGCACTGCATCTTTAAAGGAAACAGATCTGCTGCAGAAAGGGGCAAGTTGAAGAAACATCTGTAAAAACTGATAATAGATTCACTTCCTGAAATTCTTCTAGGACAACTACTGTGAAAAGCAGGAAGTACAGGCAAGAGAGAGGAAGAAAGTTACAGATGAGAAAAGAAAGCTCTCTCCCAGAAAAGCCTGGCTGGAATGATGTGGCTACAGATGAGACTGAAGGTGGCATTAATGAGAACACTTCTGTCGCCTGCCTGTCTTCATCTCGACTTTAGGATCTACAGTATGAAGAGGAGCTGTGATGACACGCTACCTCCTCCCTGAGAGCACCCTTCCCACGCAAGCTCATCGTCCTCCCTGTCACAGACATGCTGACGGGACCGGGGATGTAGCGAACTTTTACCAAGGGCCACACAGCTTCAGGCTACTGCAGCCAGAACAGGCACTCTAGAAATAACATTTAGTTACAAAGAGCACTAACTTCCTGAATAAAAACTGGATTTAAGGGGATGAGGACCTAATTGAATAAGACATTACACCCCTAAACACAGTATTTCAGAGTATTAGATTAAAAGAGTGTACACAAATGCACTGGTTTATTCTCTCTCTCCATATATATATGCACTTAAATAAGTCTTATACAAACACAGGAGATCCTCTAGAAACAGGTCTTTAAAATGAAAATCCACCACATTCCTCTCAAAAAGAATGGCAAATCTTTGTGATTTGCTTTGGAAGCCAAACTGAGTCAAAATCACTCTCTTGCCTCCATTTTGGGGTTTTGTTTGTTTGTTTTGTGGGGATGTTTTTGAATACAATTCTATTAATAACTTGTATCGCAAACCAGATTTCATTCCATGCTCTCAGACCAACCTGCGTTTACAAGCGATCCCACTTAGATTTCCCAGCAAAACCCTCCAAACAGGGGGCTCGACTTTTCCTCTCGCCTAGGTTTTACAAAACTTTCCAACTCACAAACCCAAGCAGCCCCTCCGAATGATTTCACAGTGCATGCTGTATGCACCTAGTGTAGCCAATATTGCCTCTTAAGCAGAGACAGGCTAATAGCATGGGAAACAATTAGTAACTATTATGCAAATTCCAAATTGCCTTTTCTATTCAGCCACTTTTTATTTTTTTTTGTGGCCAGGAAAACTGCTTTTGTTCACGCTAATATTTGGGAAAGAGGCTTTATTTATGCAAATAGATGCATTTCTAAAAAAAACCAAAATGGCATATAAATGAGCGTATTTGTGCATCAATTAGTGAATTTGAGTTGTTCTTTGCTACAAACACACATCCATTTCAGATGGTCGTAAATTACTAGTGAAAGAAAAACAGAAATGAGTCCATTTTCCTGAGCACTTGACAGATATGCAGAATGCCCATTGTAGAAGGGCGAGGGAAGCTACACAAATATCTACAGACAGCAGCACAAAGCAGGGTACTCAACAAGAACTGCAATTTTTGGTCAACCTTTTAAGTGTTCTGAGACACAAAAGAACAAGTGGTATCCCAAAAAATCAACGTTTATTCTGTCTACATTCTGCAGGCACGTTAAAGATGGAACTAGACAGAAATTTAAATGGCAGTCAATGGAGAAAAGACTGACAGTAAGACCAATACCAACTGACAGGACTCCTATCAATTAGAAGATACAACAGGCCAATAAATTGAGGTGTAGTAACATCCTGTTGTCCGAGGGCAAGAGCACGTTCAGATGGACCCCTTGCACTGCCATCTGCCACAGACCGGCCAACTGGTTTGGTTACAGTGACCTCCCAGCCGCCTTCCCTTCAAACACATGCACCCTGTAACCAAGGCAGCCAGCCAGGCTGAGCCTGAGAGCTACTCAGATACAGCCAGAAGGTTTCAGGCACGTGTCCCTATCAAAAATGGTGTATCGGATGCAACCTGTAATTCCCTGCCGGGGTGCTACCACTCAAAAGTGACTCCTAAGAGAAACAGCAGAAAAAGAGGCACTAGAAATAAAGATGTGGCTTTTCAAAACTGGGAGCAACCTGCATTCCCTTAGTAACTCTGATGCTGTGATTACATGCATGGATACAGTCTGACTTCTGAGAACAGCCATCAGAAGGAGGACTGTTGGAGGAACTGGCAAACTGGAGCACACAGTGGCCATTCTAGAGAAGAGCAGGCTGCCATAAGCATCACTATGTTACTCCTACCAAATCAGAACCATACAATTCATGTGTTAACTGCCTCAAGAAAGACTCTGCATGCTTCCAGTGCACATGCAGAAGTGCTGGTGCAGGCGCTGGCACCAGCGAGCGGCCCCCGTTACCCAGCTTGGCTGATAGCAGGTAGCAATGGCAGCTGGCAGCACACAACAGCTATTCCCCAAGCACTGAATAATGTATCAAATCCACACATCTAACTTTTTTTTTTTTTTTTTTTTTTTCCCCTCATCGAGATTACTCCTGCATATTGACAAGTCTTAAAAAAACCCCAACAAGCTACAAGGTCTCTTTTAAAAGTCAAGCACGGCAAGATCTCCATTCCTTTATGTTAGTGCATCACTTAATTTGCTGTTATTAAAATTCATATTCCTTCTCCCATCTGAATGATTTCAGCAGAGTTCTGTCTTCATCAGCAAACTGAAATGTATCACACAGTCACCAAAAAACTTCTAATTCTCTTCACAGAAGGTTTCCACCAGTTTAGTAAATCTATGAAATGCCTCCTATTGCAGGTAAAACACGTAAATGCCTAGTGCTTCTTTTCTCTGGGCGGGCACCACCTGCTCACCTTAGTGAGGCTCTCCTGTGGAAACACAACAGGCAGCGAGAGACTCTGCCCAGCACCGGGTCGCAATGACTTACTGGCGTGTACAAAGTATGGCACAGGATGATGGAGAACAGTCTTGGGAACTGATGATGTCCTTCTGACTGTACCATTTCTGACATCACTGGTAGTATGATTTTGGGGTGACTGTGGCTTCAGAAGGAAGGACAGAAACATACTTTATTAATTTCCTATATACAGAGGGACAGAAGATTGGGGATTAAATGTGTGGAAACAGTTATTTACTAAAATCAAATGCTCTCAGTTTTACAGTGGATTGCTTTTGTACACCGCAGTTAGACCAAAGTAGCTGATGGAAGTTTCAGCAAATATTCAGGTACGCCACGATTTCATCTGCTGTCTAGAGTGGTGGGGTTCACAGAAAAAAACCCCAAACACAGGTCCTTAGACAGTAATATAAAAGACACAGTGGGTACCTAAACATTTTTTGAAACTGTTCAAGCAATAATATTCTCATCTGATCCTAAGAGTGATGTTTATGCAGCATATATAATTAAAAGCACTTTCAGTATCAGCTTAATTAATCTCACAAGTTCAATATTCAAAGAGCAGAGGAAATCAGCTTTCGGTACTCATTATATAGCATGCAATTATAGAATGAAGACATCCAATCATAATTAGTTGCCATAATAATAATTCTGTGTCAGAAAAGTTCCATATGTCTAGAAGACACAAAAAAAGCATGCCTTAAACAGTTTGCCTCTAGGCCTGAAAGGATGACTTTAGGCAGACTCTAAATGCTACTGAAACTCAAGGAGAAAGAAGGCTGGGGGGAGGGGAAGGATCTTGCCTCAGGGAGAAAATCCAAACCCCATTCCCGCTGCCATAACTCCCAGGTGGTCACAGAGCAGCACAGGCAGAGGACGGTGACAGGCTGAGCTGTGGGGCTGCTTGCAGCTGTTGAATTTCCCTCTCTCTCAGTAGGTAGCAGAACAAAGGGCACTGCATTAGAGCTCCCCACAAGAAGGCTTTTGTGCCAGAAAAACTCTGAACTCCTCCACCTTATTGTCTGAAGAGATAAATATGCTAAGAATTTAGAAATAGTATCTAAATGTCTCCTCTCCATAGATTTAAGTAGCATATCTGCATTCTAACTTACCTTTAGAACTTGCTCTGTACCTGGCAGTGGGAAACTAGTCCAGCACAAGCTTGACCAGCAGACAAGTCTGGAACCGGGATTAGAAGAATGTCTATCCTGCCTCTCCAGCAAACGCGGCTTTCCTTAACAATTCTGGGTTTGTTGCACTGTCCTTCTAGTATTTAAGAAATGTTTCCAGGGCTGTGAAAAGCAAAGCTGCCAATCTAATGAGGAGGATAACAACTAAGTAGATTACCACAGTCCCCAGACTAAGTCGTTAAAAGTGAAAGTGGAAACCATGGCCAAGTTCACGCCAAGCCATTCACCAGACACATTCTTTGTCATGAACAAAATCCCACCAGTATACAACTAAAAGTAGGTTAATCCACAGCTCAGGAGAAACAACTCAGCCACACCTCTGGCATTCCAGGCCCTACAGCCCAGCTCACAGAATGCATACCTGGCAGCCTACGTGCTAGCAGCAGCCTGGGGCTGCCTGCGACAGAGGCCAGGTTACGTACAGAACCTTCTCAGACAGGATCCATGCAGCTGGTATTCCGAGGGTACTTTGGTAGCCTATATGAAAACTGGTCAAGAAGAGCAACTGCAAAACCAGAAAAATCGATCAAATCAAGGCGATCACAGGCATTGCTAGGGGTGAAGGACGAACCAGAGCAGGGAGACTTGCTCTGGCAAGACAAAAAGGTGATGAGAAAACCTGCGGCAAGTGAGCCCTGAAGAACAATGTGGAGAGCCAGCAGAGGGAGAACCCTGGGAGGACTCTGACCAGCAAAGCTCTACAGGAAGGCAGAGTCCCAGCTGCTCTTAAAGGCCCTGCCCACAGGGCTCACTCTCACAAGGCCACAGCATAAAGTTCACTGTGTGGAGACATGTTCACATCTTAACATCTCCTCATCCTCCCAGTGAATTCAGCAACGAATCCAAAATCCAGCCATCACATTGTCATTATTTACTGCCTACCCAGGGGGGAATGGGGCAGGAATTTATTTTCTTATTCAAGAAACTTACATTGTTAGCACCTTTGAATCAGACAGTACAATTCTACAGCATTTAACGAGAAACTAAGTCCCTTCTGAGGAAGAGGCACGTGAGCACTGCATCCCTGTTAAACAAGGGAGGACTTCTGCTTCTGTCTCTTCCAGCCACAACTTCAGCTTTCCCAGCAGGGATTTCTTCACCCAAGACACACACAGAACATCTGGATCTGCTCCTCCAGCGTAACTTGTTTCTTACAATAGCAAGCATCTCTACATGGAGCGGAACTCAAAAGAGGAACTGTTCTCGCTAGAGGAAGCTCAAGGGAAGTGAACAAATGCAAAAGAAATGTGGAGCTTTTCTAAGTATTCAGCAGGCTCCCAGTCCTCAAAACACCTGGATGTGCAGGGAACACAAAGCCCCACTGTCTTATCTGCTGAGAAGGTCCCACAGAATGGTAGATACTGCCAGAGCTGCTCTTCTACTTCCTCACCTCTGCTGCCCTGGCACAGAGGCAGGGTCCACGCAGAATTACACATCTCAAAAGACTTTCATGACATGTGAAGATGAGTATATCAGAGACAAAAAAATCAAGTCCATACACTTCCTATATATGATAAATCATGATCACTAAAACCACTGCAAGGCAAAGTGTGATTCTGTTAGAAAATTCTGTTCTAAAGTCTGTTAGAAAACACTAATTCTCTTATTCTACTAAAAGCAGGCACTGAGGTAATTAATACAGAAGGTAGGCAGATTTTTACTCTACTTATCCAAAAAATACCATAGTTCTAAATTACTTATGTAAATAGATTCAGTTGTGCTCAATTAACACAGCCAAACGTGATTCATTCAAAACAATCTATTTAATTTGTCAACTCAAATAATGACAAAACTGCTATAATTCAAAGGAATTCCATTTCAACCTCAAGATGATTATGTATGTGTAGCTCTCAGAAAGGCCCACTGATCTCCACAAACTAATAATAAAAACCACAAAAGCCCCATCCTAAGTGTCATTGTTAGGAAGGATAAAAGCCCCTCCTAACTGCAAGTTACTATTTCTTTAAATAAACAGTATTAAGACCCCAAATAGCTCATCACTGATGTCAATATTGATTCATCTGACACTAATACCCACAGAATGGTTCCAACCTAATTCACACCCCCTGACAATATTTAAGTTAATTAAAAGCCAAAGAAAGGCAAATCCAAGAAGGAGCAGCCCTGCACTGTGCAGCAGTCTGTTTGTGATTCTGCTACTGGAAGTCCCTGACGTCCTAACATACCTAGAAGCACATCAGTTACCTTCAATGTCCTGGACACCTTTCCCTTGCAGCAAGAATCTGAGACACATCTGCCTTATTTCAAGATTACAGCAGCTGCAATGCAGCATCATGAAAGGTGTTTACACATAAACTTGAGATTATTTTGATTTCAGATGCTGCCTGAGCCATGTAATACTGACCTAAACCACCACTAGCTTCATGCACTAACTACACAGGGCATCGACCAAGTGTTCCACCACCACCAAGGAGTCTCACCTCTTCTACTGTATAACAGAATAAATAAATAAATAAATATTAATGAAACCCACACATTGAGATATCCAGGAATTTTCTTCTGAAAAAACAATTCACTCACGTGACACAATTAGGAATGGTTGAAATTTATGAATTAATCATAAAATGAATAAGTGTAATTTAAAGCAGCAAGAGTACCACATCTATAATTAATGTTTTAACTAGTTTTGACAACCACGCCCTAATTATTTATTCTAAAAGCTGGAGTGTACTAATGTACTGCACCATAGTCAGTGAATAAAAAGACTTAAAAGACTAAAACATGCTACAGTTTTTTCCATATTAACTGTATGCTGGAGGGTGAGAAAGGGCTGCCAACCAGCTTATTAGACCAGACAGAGCAGTAAATGGAGAACTGCAATACTACTGCATTTTGCTCTAATTATGCACATAAAACCTTGAATGCAGGTTACTAGTAAAACATGAACCCCTGTAAGGACACACACACAATTATATAATTATTTATCTGTTTCTCTTCTGCTAACCAACATGTGACACCCAATAGCATGCAACCATAGAGAAATTAATAGTCAACCTTTCTCATACTGCTGACCTGGTTGATCCCCAAATTAGAACTGAACAGAAGCAACTTACCAGGCGAGATAATTAAAACCGTCTAATTTTAAGCTTACATATTTGAGCCAAATGCTCTCCACGGCCACTCAGGCATTCTAAGGCAAGATTGTGATGGTAAATTAAATCTTTCAGGTCTACTAGTAGGCTTCAACAGCCAGGGAATCTATCCCGGACTCTGCATGAGCTTACTCCTCCTCCACCAACGAGCCTGATGTTGCTATAGGAAGTAAAAACTGTGATTATAAAACCAAGAAAAATGCAAAACTAATAGGATGGAAAATAAGACAGCCAATGTTACAATTCCAGTATATAAATCAACAGCTCACTGTCTGAAATGCTAGAAGAAACAATGGCTTCATCTTAAATCACAGTTCGGAACACAGAGCATAGTTAAGGCCACAGAAAAAACTGCAGCTAAAAAAGCATTGATAGCTCTTGGGAAAGGGAGGCAAGCAGGTCCCAGGCAACACCGAAAGGTCACACACTGAAAGATGACGGATGGAAAGGCTTCCTCGTATGAGGTACAATCAGCCTGCAGCATTTCTCACTACACGATGCCACTGAGCTGAAAAATTTTTCAAATTAAAAAAATCAAGATTGGTTATGTAGTTAAATAATCAACTAACCAGAATAATAATGTTCTGTATGAGCAAAAAGCTTGGATAAAGTCAGTTAACAACATCTTTCAGAGCAACCCAGGCTCTAACCTTCATATATACAACTTCTGTATCAACCAGGTTATCTACTATCAGCCAAGGCCATTTTTCTTATCTCTTCTGGTGAAGCATTTGTCATGACTCTTGCAAACCAATTCTAGTCAAAATGGACTACAGACACATTGGAATGGCAGCTCCCTTATTCCCCAGTATAATTAACCCTAATACCCAATCCCTTTGTCCTTGTTGTTATGCAGTTACAGCCCACCCTTGTAATTAAAGTATTATTCCCTCAGAGCAGAACATGCCATTTCACAAGAGGCCTGCAGTAAAACAAGCAGAATACATCCTTCCTTGAAAAGCCACAGTGTGACAGTGACTTGAGCTGAAAAGAAGCCTTTAAGAAAGCTATAATCATCAGATTTCATGAATTCATGCAGAGATAAAATCTCTTCAGTTTCTATCCATTCTAACACCTTTTGTGGGTTTTTATACCGTGCCTTGCCATTCAGAACCCATGTACTGCAAAGGACTGAAATGGGGCGAGGGGGGATGGTCATTCATGCTTAGCTCCCCGTAGCTACACGGCCTCTTAAAAAGTACCCCTACATTTCATATGATACCAGCTGTTGTCATGAGCACAGCATGCATAAAGTACGTTAGATAAATAAAATTAATTGGCCTTGGCCTTGGGATTCTTAACTCTCTATGCACAGCACTTGGAAAAACTAACCCATGAACTCCCTCTAAAGCATTTTTTTTACCTTTCAGAGCCCATAGCTATGCTACGGAAAGGTTCCTTCAGCCCAAGATTTCTATACCGCCTCAATTTAAAAAAACCAAACCACAACAGACTTCTGCAGCGAAAAAACCCAACAGATTATTTTTTACTGCAAAGAAAGCACAGAAACTCTCCATGTCCACAGGCAGTCTCCAGGGTGGTGAACGTGCTATTTCAGTATGGTACTGCCTGTACCGTACAAGCGACGAGCTCAGCACTCCCACGCGCATTTCTGTCTAAGGCTCTGATGTCTGAAAGATTTCGGCAGCCACTGGCAACCCTTTTCTTTCTTACTACAAAATATCAGGAGTCCTCTAACCATTACTGGTTAAATATAGGTTTTGCACTTGCTGTACATATATATGAGCATTCCTATACTTACCCACAAAAACGCATGCATACACAGATTGCCTGGAAGCTGAAAAATCCCACCTGCTTTGCAGGGAATTTCCATTCCTGCAGTGCAAATCTGACAGAATCACCTCAAGGGCCTATGAGGGGGACCCAGCATCTTTCCTTTCATACAATTTATTGACTTTAGGGGAACTCCTACACCTCTAAGCTATTCTGTCCTGTCAGGGCACTAAAAACAATAGGAAAAGGAGGACATCAGACCCTTACAGCTGGTCACATTCATTCTGGAGAGCAGAGCGTGCTGTGGAGCCGGGATCTCCGGGCAGCGCAGGGCTGGCTGAAGCAGCACCATAACCACCTCCCTTCCACCTCTTACTGCATTGAACACAGGCACTGCTCTCTGACCTTGCTTTGTCCCATGTGCTCACTTTTGCTATCCCTACATCACTATTTCAGCCCAGGGCTGGTTGTGGGCACCCTGTTGGAGGTCTTTATTCCCACAGTCACGTTGATAGTTTCATTTTGTACTAGTTAACATGGACCTTCCCAAAGTACTGCACTTTCCTCAGCAAGGAGAGGACAGCCCAGCTGCAGACAGGCCTCGGGCTATTCTGCAATCTCCCTTTTCCTCTGCAGAGAGTTTACAGCAACTCAGAGATAGGCAAGTGATACAAGAGGGAACCGATAGATTACTTTTTTGCTTAGCTTAGTACAAATATAAGATAGGATGAGCTATCAAGGGCCCATCTAAGATTGCACTTTACATCCCACGGCTTCGTTAGACAGTGTGTAAGCACTTAAGGCACAGTCGTATTCTTAAGATCCGTAATGTCTTCGCTGAGATGCTTTGTTTTGTCAGGTGAGGCTTTTGTATTAGCAGTGCTGCCCTGACTTTAACTGTTCTTCACCTTAAGAGGGGAAGGAGCTATAACCATCCAAAACCACATAAAACACAACACATTAAAAGTGTATCAGCTGCTATGCACATTGCTATTTTACTTGACCATACATTACAATACATATTATTCCTCCATACGCGCATTATTTCTTGAGTCACAACAGAAATAGGTTATTCTTCCAAGACTTCCTTGCTGTCACTAAACCTACTCGCACGCATCTTGGAGTGGGAGTCGAATGAGGGAGGAACATGAGGCAGTGTGATTTGAGGAGAGATACACTGATGTGCAGCAGAGGGAGGAGAAGATGGGAAAGAAGCCAAAAACCAAAAAAACTCATGTGAATGCCAAAAATCAGTCTGCATCAAACACTTTGGGGTTTTTTTGCTTAAGAATTCACTATAGTTACTAAAATTTTAGGCTATCCAAGTTTGCATCCATCCAAGTCAGTCCTGAGAAGGGATGCAAAAATGCCAGTGACTGTGAGGCTAGAAGCCCAGTCCCAATCTTCCTGACAAGCAGATCTCTGGAGGGAACCTGAAGCGATGTGGCTGCTGCACCAGACCCAGGTCCTCAAGCAGCATCTGCCACAGTGTCCTGATGCTGCTCTGGTCTGAGAAAAGAGCACTGGCAAAAAAAAGAGTATTTGTTGAAAGAACAACTTTCTTTTTAAAACGTAATCCAAACAAGTACTACTGTTGCTCTGCTGGAGAAAATTCTTGTAAAGTAAGTTTTCCTAAGATGCCCTTTGTACCAGCAGTTAGCAGCACGGGGGGATTTTCACCACATGCCTGCGGCTGTGGCTCTTTAGGGAGCCTGACAACAACACATCTGCTTTTATTATCAAAGTGGAGACATAGCCCCTCAAACAGCTACCAGCCCAGGGGTTTGTTTCACTGCTTTCTCACTCCACCCAACAGCTGAACACATCTACTCCAGAGCCCTAACGCTGCTGCTACCAGCACACCTCCCAGTCCCGTGGTATTTGATCACAACACCACGCCAGGGTAAGTTCTGCCTTCCCTGGCTGCTGCTGGCACGGCACCGGGTGGGCCTCTGCAGAATGCCCAGCAAAACAACGGTCACCAATCATAGCACAATGTAGGGAGCAAAAGACAGAAGTTTTAGCAATCCCTGGTTTAGGAAGCTATTTTTGGGGGTTCTGAATTGAGCACTCAGTGCTGAAAGGGCAGACTGAGTAGTTTACTTTGGTAAATTTGCTCCAAAAAAGTCAAAAGACCTGCAATTCCTTCCTTCCTCTTTAAGCAGTTACTCGAGAGACTGACATGGTTACAAAAGCAAAAAAAGGAAAAGAAAAACAGAAAATGAGCTGCAGTTACTGTACAAAGACTGACTGAGCACAAAAAGCTCTCTCTTGGTTATTTCCTAAAACATTCCTAAAATCTCCGATCCAACTGAAAAAAACCTGGTATTCTGAGTTGACATGAATCATAGGATCATTAAAGTTGGAAACAACCTTCAAGATCATCAAGTTCAACTGTCTACTAAACATTATCCTGAAGTGCCACATCTAGACATTTCTTGAACCCCTCCAAGGATGGCAATTCCACCCCCTCCCTGGGCAGCCTGTTCCAAGGCCTCACCACTCTCTCAGGAAAAAGCCTTTTTCCTAATATCCAACCTAAACCTCCCCTGGTGCAACTGAAGCCCATTTCCTCTTGTCCTACCCCTAGTCACCTGGGAGAAGAGACCCACCCCCACTGCACTATAAGCTCCTGTCAAGCAGCTGTAGAGAGCAATAAGGTGTCCTCTCAGCCTCCTCTTCTCCAGACTAAACAACCCCAGGTCCCTCAGCGACTCCTCATAAGACATTTTCTCTAGACCCTTCCCCAGCTTTGTTGCCCTTCTCTGAACTCGCTCCAGCACCCCAATGTCTTTTTTATCCTGCAGTGCCCAAAACTGACCCCAGTGCTCAAGCTGTTGGCTCCCCAGTGCCTAGTACAGGGGCATGATCACTTCTCTACTCCTGCTGGACACACAGTTTCTGATCCAGGCCAGGATGCCGCTGGCCGTCTTGGCCACCTGGGCACACTGCTGGCTCATGTTCAGCCAGGTGTCCACCAGCACCCCCAGGACTTTTTCTGACATGCAGCTTTCCAGCCACTCCACATGTGGATGATGGAAGCCTGATGGATTAATCAGTGAGAAAACAACTGGTTTCATAACTAGAATAGCCTACTAAAAAAAAAAAAAAAAAAAAGGGAGAAAAATCTTTCGTCTGTTAAATCACTAATAAGAAAATCCAACATCAAATCAAACGCCTTTCCACTGAAATACACAGCGTCTGTTTACATTTGGCAGACACTATGGAATTCACACTATGCAACAGTTGCTTATCTGGAAGACATTAGATGAAAGAACCCCATCAGAGATAAAGCTCAGGCTGAAATGGCTTCCTCCTTTGTTAAACCCCATTGTCTCTCCCGCCCATGCCTCCCCTTCCCCTTCTCCTGACAGTACTCGGAGAAATTAAATGGACACATCAGGCCTTCGACAGGAAAGTGTAATGCTTTAAATCTGAACATCTGTTAGTCTGTTAAGATAGGCACTGAGAATGTATGGGCATTAAAAATGACCAGAGAAGTTGCTCTTTGCCCAACTAACAGGCTGCTAGTGCAGCATACTGGTGAAGGTGCATTCCTCTGGTGTGCTTGACTCACAGGGGCTACAAACTATTGCAGGCCTTACTTTGAACCTTGGAAGTCTAGGGAGCAGTAATACAAGTTCAACTAGGAAAGATTAATTATTGTTTGTAATTTAAGTAAACTCAGAATCACTTCATGTTTAAGAAAAAGCCTCAGTTCCATGGATGACAGGGAAGGTGACACTGAAACCCCGACCTTATGCTTACCAATTTGAAGAAAGAGATGGTGTATTCACCTGAAATTCTCCACAGAGCCTTTCACTCTAATCCCGCCGGGCTGTGAAGCACTGCCTGGATGTAATGCTGAAAATCCACTTTTCCAATTCATAGGAGTTAAAACTGTGAGACCAGGTGTGCCAGCGGGCCCGGTTGTCCTCACCAGCCTCTACTTTCTCTGCGATGCTCTCCTGAACCCCCGTCGCTCCCATGTAGGGCCTTATCCAGCTCCGCTCTGATTCGGTGCAGTTGTGTAGCCTTGGATCAGACTGGTGAAAGCAGAGAAATTGTAAAAACACATTTTAAAATGCCCAGATTTTCCTTTACTCTGCATAAAGCCATACAAATGGTGCAACATTTCAGAGCCAAAGAATGACTGTCTTTATCGTCACAATCTTCTGACAAACATGAGTCAGATTCTGATTTTTTTAAG
This sequence comes from Megaceryle maxima, assembly GCA_024605025.1. Lineage (NCBI taxonomy): Eukaryota > Metazoa > Chordata > Aves > Coraciiformes > Cerylidae > Megaceryle > Megaceryle maxima. Next base: position 79,697 of record JANHGN010012742.1, read on the forward strand.
ACAATCTGAAGCTCTGTACAGAATTGTGTGAAATGTGATGAAAATCTCATCTCTTTTGCTACGATCCATCTTCACTTTTCTCCTGGTCTTTCTCCAAATGTTTTCTCAGATAAAAAAAATAAGAAAAACTTTAATGGACAACCTGTTCCAGCCTCTTTATACGTATCTCATCTCCACGCACGTTTTCTACCAAAACCGTTCTCCCCTTCAACAGACAGGCAACGTCAATCACCTTAGAACGCCTGCCCCTCGGAGAGCTCTGCCAGCCACGCATTCGCACACTCCCATCAGGATCCCAGCTCCTCAACGGAGAAAATGCCCTTCTGTCAGCCGCGTCATTTGCATTCCAGCTGACAAGGTTCTTCTCTTAGAGCTTTTGTTACCTCCTGCCAGATGAACAGAGAGCTCACTGGCACCTTCCCTGCTGAGGGCCCGGCAGTGCACTCTCAGGATATACTCCGAGACACTTCAACGAAAGCTGTGACTGGGAAAATTATTTCAATTCTTTCACACCAGTTACTGCGGTTGTAAAAATTCTTCTCTACTAGTTTTAACTAGTAATCAAAAGTGCATCAAGTCAAGATACTGGTTTTGTCTCTAAACAAAATAACTGTCAGATCTAATTGAATGTAAAATGCCAGCACCAGTCTCCACAAAATATAAAAAAAAATAAAAAAAATCCACAAACACCTCCAAAAAACCAAAAAAAACAGAAAAAAAAAAAAAAAAAAAAAAAAAAAAAAAAAAAAAAAAAAAAAAAAGGGCCTTGCAGAAATTTCTGCTTCTACCTGAAATTTCCATGTTGATTAGTTGTTACAAATTTACTCTGTCAAAGACTGAGGCTACAGTAAGAGAAAGCGTTGTATTTTGGAAAGGATGTAACATGCAAGTGTGCAGAATTGCTTATTCAAGTCAGCAACAGTTACCTCATCAATCAAATGGCAATCTGGGGAGCTTCTGTTCATCTCCTACATACCCGAACAACAGCTGCGGGCTGGCTGGGCAAGGGACTCGCCGGTCAAGCCTCGCTCTGCGCCACAGCGCTGCGAGCTATTACCTCTCTGCACCATACCCGTGAGCAACAGCCAATCCAATTAAGACTGTAAAAACTTGGTAAAACCGTAACAGCCATAAACAAAAAGCCAGAGAGTAATAAAACTTATGTGAAAGCAAAGCTGCTGTTGAGGCTGCATAATGCCATGTCTGTTGTCTGTTAATGAAGTATGGGACAAATTAAAGTCATTCTTTTGCCCGTCCACTTCTGGCCTCTAGAAAGAATGGTCTGGGATGTCAGGAAGGTCACTCAGTTATCCATTTTTAGATTATTCAGTTTCTAGGCCTTATTCACCAGGATTTCATCTTGTCTTACTAAGCCAAAAAAGGTGAATTCAGACACTTTTATAAAAACCACAGATAGCTTTGAATGAATTACCCTTCGGAAACTGTGCTTTTTGAAGAGGTGTAATACAGGAAGCATTTCCTGGGCAGGCCAATACAGTTCAAGTGTGATGTCAGGGTCATTATTCCCAAGTTTTTACCAAAACATCCTGGATCAACACAGACACAGAAAATGTAAAACCTCATTAAAGCCAAATTGAAGACAGCATTAGAAGAGGGAGATGTTTTTCCTCAGACACCCTGCTTTTGAGCTTCAGAAGTCTAGCACAAACTACAACTCAAAACCCTCTTAATTCTTCCAAGTATTCATGTGCAAATGGATCCAGTAACTTCACAGGGTTCCTGCAGGAGACCTGTCTCCAAGGATCAAGATTCTTCCAGTCAGATAACCAGTACTGATGTTAGATTTATCCTATGTATGGGCTATATACCAGCACAGAGAGAGAGAGGTTTCTACACGTTTTCTTTAGATCAAGGAGGGCAGGAGGTCAAGGACAGGCGTGACTGCTCAAAACTCAAATGCCTCTTTGGAAGGGATAGGTCCAGGGAACTGCAATGTTCACATTTTCTTTCCTCAGCTACCAAGCTCCCATTAAATCTGTCCTTTACTAAAAATACAACATAGGGAATCTCAGGAGAATAAAGAACAATACTGAGAAGAGATCTCATATTCAGCCTGACAGCCAGTTGCTTATATTTCAAATGTAAGAGAACTGCTGCCAGCCCAACTATGTCGATATTAAGGGTCTGAAGATTAAAAATAGCAACATAGAAAGTGAATGCTTTTTCTCCCCTTTATGCTTACTTTCTCTTCTCTAAATGTACTTTGCACATTGTTAGGTAGGTATAATACGTGTGGGATGTATTGTCGAGGTTGCCATGGTTTCTCATTTTTAATGAGCTTTGAGACTTCATAATCTAACCAAATACATTCATAATTACTACATCTCTCTTTATTTCCTTCCCCCCTTCCCCCAAAGCACTCAAAAAATTACTGGTGGTAAAAGTAAAATTAGTGATTTGAAAGACAATAAAACATCAAAGTAGAAGCCCACCCTCAAAGAGTTGGCAAACAACATCTTAGGAAAATAACAGGAAAAAATTACCACCACCAGGCTTGGGTATCTGTTCCATGTCCTTGTGTCTGTTCCTAGTATCTAAAGCCAGCGTGATATTTTGTTCTGTTGGGTGCAAAATTCCCCAAAACATCCCACTGTTTGACTAATACACTGAATTCAAGGAAACAAAACTGAAAAGGCTGAAACTATTCATCTAAGAAACAGAAAAAAAAATACTCCTCAAAGTGTTTGTTTTATACTACTGGATGAAGTAAATAGAGATTAGTAAGATTAAGAAACCCCTGCTTGTCAAATGTAGAACTAAGGAGAAAAGTGCTTCCTGTTTAAGCAACCATAAAACCACTTTGCATGAGAACTGCTTCATAGCTGAAGCCATATATTATCGTGTCTCCTTTGAAGGCCTCCTGATACTGAGGACATAAGTCAAGGTGTAGAAGTAATTTACTCCCTGATCTGTAAAGAACTCATTTTCCCAAACACATAAGCAAAGGTGTATCTGTCACTGCCGTTGCTAACCTTACCACGGGAGGTGGGGACTAAAGGAAATCCTTTCCCTCAATTAGTAAGCAGATCAAATACCACTACCACATTTTTATGTCAGAGAAGGTATGTTTAGCCTTCAGGAACATGGTGGATTGAAACCACAGTTTCACAACTTAGAGTCCACCCAGCAGCTGGAGCTGAGAGTTCTCAACAGTATCAGTCACTGCAAGGACAGAAGATAAAACATCCGAGGGCCCCCTGTGGAAATTTCAGAACGTGCTGTCCTACAACCCTGCAAAGCACTTGGGTGCTTAACCATCTCACTCTACAGATGCAGAGCTTCTGTAGATACCAGCCTAAGATTCAGCGTGCTCACGTATTGCCAGCAATACCTACCAGGGCACCAGAGCCTAGGAAACTCAACTGGTGTGTATGGAGCAGTAGGCCCATGATGGCTACGCTCAGTTACTCGCTCCTGCTCACTCGCTGCCACTTCAGCAATCACTGCACAGCACTGTGCAGCACAAATGAACTCAATTCCACAAAGAGCTTTGCGAAATCTGTATTTTCATCAAATTTGAATGTTTTTCTATGCAGAAACAGCACAGCACATCCTTGACTACAGCAATTCCCTAGACTAATGGAAAGTTCCTGCTCCAAAGCACTAAAATGTCTCAATAGAACTATTGTAGTGCCTCTTTTCATGTGGCCAGCAGAATGAATTTCCTAGTCTCATGCTTATTAACATCTGAGTATAATACTAGTATTAGACATCAAGCTGGCTAGCACATGATAGAAGGGTTGTGAAATGGCTTATTATCCAGTTATTTTATAGATACATATGCTTTGATTTATAGAAAGTACTTTTAAGCCCATGAGAGCGAAACACTCCAACTGGTACTGTCCTGATTTTATTAATAAGCAGCTACCTCAAAGTACAGAGGATACATTAATAGGTATGTAGATATATTAATAGGTGTATAGAGGTCAACATGTATCTACACTTGACTCTGTCAAAGATAGTGCTGGGAGATGTGTGTGATAGGGAGATGCTTTAGCATTACTCTAGGTTAGCACAGCAGCCAGACAATCTAGCCTATTTTTTAACTAATAATAATTAAAAAAAAAAAAAACAAAAAAAAAAACCCACCCCCACGCAAAAAAGAAGCTGGCAAGCGCCCACC
>JANHGN010012744.1:0-25043 GCA_024605025.1 Megaceryle maxima
GACCCCCCCCCACAACGAAACAACACAACACCACAACCTCCACAGCGCACCCGCACGCCCCCACCCAGACCGGGGGCGGGGGGAGAGGGGAGGCGAAGTGCTAGGGAAAAAAGAATGACATACTAAGCAATAATAATCCTTGAGCTGAGAGAAGCTGAGCTGTTTCTGGGAACACTGACCATCTCCCTCATTTTAATTCACTGTGGTCCAAAAAAATTACATTACTGGGTGGATCCTAATTGTGGGTCTTAAGAGATGCCCCTTGGACCTCAAGGGAAATTTCCTTTGTGGCTTGTTCTTGTACATGTAACGCCAGTTTAAGGTGGTGAGCACAAAGATGTGTCACTAAAAGGCCTGTCACCTGTAGGAGGTGTGTTTGCTTGTGTAAACATCAGATCCTTCAGGGCCTCCTTGCATAATACAACTTTTGGGAAGGGCCAGAACCCTGAGCAAAGGAAGGTGGTGGCCTTCCTACCTGTAAAGAAAAAGGGGGAGTCCGCAGCCTTCCAGTCCTGAAATCTTTCTCCTGGACTTCAACTACCAATGTGTTGCTGTTCTAAAAATACTTCTGTGATTCCTTTCAGGGCTCCTCCTGAGGAGACATCTGACTTAATAGTCATATACATGAGAAATATTAATTTCATGTCTTTTTACATAAAGAATTTTTAGCTGAATAAACTCTCACAACATTAATAAGCCTGCTCTGCTCTTTTGTCAGAGGTTATTGCTATCGGGCTACATTTTCATTTCATAGGAACAGCTCATTTATGCTCCTGCACACATAACACAGGGCAAGGTTTGCCATCTGACAGGTGACACTATCGTTAGCAGTCTGATACACAAAGAAAGTGTATTTAAGCCTATGAAATCAATTCAGGATCTCTGAAATTCAGAGGCTTTTCTTTGGTGAAACTAAAAGAATTGCCTACAACCTGTTTTTCAGCTAGTAAGGAATACTATCAATTAACAATAGTTGTAATTACCCTGTGAGCTGATGACACACAGTTATTAGGTAACTCAGTTTAATTAGGTAATTACTGTGCTCGGTCCCTTTCTATACTGTTGCAGGGGCAGGCAGAGGGTGATACTTAGCGGAGCCTGGGGATTTAGAGCATCAAGTAGAGCTTTGCCCTTAGTTCTATGAAGTCAAACTGTTTAGACCTTGGTTCCACAAAGACAACAGTGATAGGATACTTGATACCCTCAAAACCACCACCACAGTAAGCCAATGCCGAGCTGGTGCAAAGTGTCTCTACTAATGGAAGTTCTTCACAGATCTTTCAAGGAGGGTCTCCGTCAATGTAGTTCTAGCTGGTACCACACCATTCTCCACACTTGGTACTTCCCTTGGTCCATGGGTTCTTTTCCTTTTTTTTTTTTTTTTTGGTGCTGTCACTGGTCTGACATTCAGGAATATCACTTCTGGGGTTTTTGTTTGTTTGTTTAGATTTAGTTCTAGTACCCTCTCACCTATCAAAGAATGGTAGGGGTTGGAAGGGACACCCATGAATTTACTAGAATTGGAGTTTTGATAGCTTTCTACCAAATTACTTGGATTAAGACAATCTCAAAATGCAATGTAATATCTAAAAAAATAATTTTGACCTCTTGATCAACCCAGAGTGGCCCAAAGTCACAGCAAAGGTCAAAACAACAGTTGGTCACAGTGCAGCATGAACACTTGATGATTATCTTCATCCTTCTGATAGTTTTCCTCAGGCGTAGCCCACTACAGTCTTAACCAGGCAGAGGTACAGGGGCTGTTTCATTTCAGGGGGATAAAATTTCCATGCACGGGCTGGTATGAGAGTTTGAGGAATCATACAGTTACCTGAGTACATGCTCAGATGCTCATGTAGACCTACCCACCCCTCAGTAAATCCCAGAGGTTCTGACCTGGGCTCACAAGATGATGTCAGTATTGAATGTTCCTTGTCAGCTCAGCTTCTGTTCCATTGTTTTTGAGGAGGATTATCACCTCAAACTAAGACACAGAAATATTTCCCAAATTCTGTAGGGCTCCTCCAGGGCAGTGTTTGGGACACCCCAGGTTCAAGGACAGTTGGCATCCTTCTGCGGAAAGAGAGGTAAGAACAAGAGCACTGTGGGGAACAAGAACGCCTAGGGGGAAGCAGGATGATGTGCTGAAGCTCCAAGCCTCTGAATCAAATGCTCCAAGAAGATGCCCAGTGCATAGAAGCTGGGGAGGGTGGGATGAGGGGACATTACTCCAGGTAATAAAGCCTTGTATAGTGCATCCCTTCATTAATTTGAGATCATTCTGTTTTGTCTTGATTTGCTTCTGGGTGCTCTGCCAAGCACCAGGCTCTTTGCCACGAAACAGCTCTCAGGCTTTCTGCTCCTGCGATTTCCGTTTTGAGTGCGTGCTGCTACTGCATGCCACACTCCCAGGCTGGGATCACAGCCTGTCCATCTTGGCAGGGTATGCCCACCACACTGTCTCTCCAGCCTTGGTCCAGGGAGGTGCAGCTCTACCCTACTCCAGGCATTTTGTTCCTTCCTACACCTTCTCCTGAACTCCCTGTGCCTGATGCAGCTGGCAGCAACTTTGAAGCAAATGAACAAGACACTTGCACAGAAAAGACAATGAAGACTAATTGCTACACGAAAGTTCTGCACAAAATTTCATACAGCAGAGTGAGGCCAGTCTGCCATAGGGTTGCTGCCTGTTCCTCAGGGTTGAACATTGGAAGAACACAGAGAGATGAGAATGGCTTTTCCCATTTTTTCACCATATTAATGGCTGGTTAATGCCAGACTGAAAATGACATCCTGACACTGGCTTAGTGCTTCTCCCAAGACTTTTTCCCAGGTGGTGGCTAAAGCTGGTAACAGGTTGTTCTTCCAAGCAATCTACCGCACATGTCCCCACCATGCACCGAGGTGCACCGAACATCCCATAGGTGCACTAGGTAGGCAAGTGGAGGCAGGATGCCGTGCAAGCCACGTACGAGCAATGTGCTGTATCACATCATGGCAAAGTCAGTCTTATGTTCTGGCTAAGCTGAAAAGAAAGTTGTCCTGTGCTGATGCCTGACTGGATCACATAGATACTGCCACATGACCTGTTAGTGCACAGCACCAGCAGTAATTCAAGAGAGTGACACACCAGCTTCATAATGGGAATTCTGGCAGGTTACATCAATAGCAGTCTGGGCCAAGGGCATTGCAGAGAATCTCTGCCACATGAGAAAGCAGAGATACATGAAGGGACCACAATACCTTGTGGAGTGTTGCATGGAAGAAGGGTTTCACCTGCTGCACTGCATCCTTGGTGAGGAAAAACTTATTTTAGAAGATTGGGAGAGTCTAAAAAAATTTTTAAAACAATAAAAAAACACAGCTGAAATTTTGAAGTGAAAAGGAGATGAAAGAAGAGCAAAATAAGAAACTAAACACATTGTGTCCAAGGAATGAATAGGTAACTACAGGTGAGATTCAGTGCTCTGACCTAGATGTTGTGGTATCTGAAATGGTATAAATGGTCAGAGAGATACGGTGGTGGCATAAACCACTCTTTTGTTAACACTAGTGCGATACAGCACTGTTAGCCTTTACCAGAAAGGCAGAGGAGAGGAGGAACAGTAGATTTATTAATGTGACATGCTTCAAATTATAAGAGGTTTTCTTCAAATTTTAAGAGGTTTTCACAGCACATTATGTTTAACTGCATTAAACTGGAGCAATTCCCATTCCCCTTCCTCCTTCTTCCAGCTTTGGAAGACCACAAGTTGTGGAAACGTTCAAAGACATCTTGTTTTCACTTTCTCAAACAGTGCAGGCTGAAAGCACGGAAGAAGTGATGAAAGTAATGAGGCAAGCAAAGCAGGGTGAACATTTTCACTTCTATTTTAAAATGCATTTCAAGAGACTAAAATAAATGTCTTCTGACTTCGGCAGACCAGACCTGAGTGTGTTTTTCCCCTGTCAAATGTGAGGGAGTGCAGGTGTGATTACTTGCTTCTCCTTGTCCTCAGGGCTATGGCTTGGAAAGGCACAGGAGTTCATAAGTACTCATCTTTTTTTTTTTTTTTTCTTTTACCCCCTCCAGCCAGCTTATAGCATGAGACAGGCATGTATTTCCCCTCGTGGCTCTCCCAACAGACAAAAACTATAGTCATTGCTGAGGACACCATGAAAAACAGTATCTGACAATTTCAGCAGTCCTCTGCTAGGAAGAAAGACACTAAGTGAGAAATCCTGCAGAGATTACAAGAATGCCACTAAGATGGTTTCTCCCTTACAGGGCTGTACTTTTTTTTTTTTTTTTTCCCCCTTTATTTCAGAGGAAGGAAGTTGCTGTTCAAAATTCCTCTGCCTCCATTACACACAATCTTGAGATTGCAGCATTTCGTATGAGAGACACATATGAGCGCTCACACATACCCTGAAGCACAATTGCAACATTTACATTTGTTTCCTGTCTTAAGCTCTCACTAGGGACTAAAAATCAAAGAGAGTCTGCATTGCACCCCAGAAGTGTTTGCTTTTCACTGATGAGTCATGTGGTACTCTACAAGTCATATCCAGCATGGGTTTATTCCTGATCTCATGGAAAGTAAAACACATCCTTGCTATGGCTTGAATCTAACACAGACTCAATAACAAAATAAAGCACTCTAGAGATTTTATCACTGCTGATGCAGTGGGACCCAGCTGTTCAGCTACATTCTGACTCGGCAAAGATTTCATTGTCTTTTCACATGCAATAATGCATTCAGGAATGACAAGCAAAAGCAGATTTTAAAGCACACATGTGGCTTTGTGCCTAAGTAATAGACTGAGTCTACAGAATAGTTTCTTGTGCTCTGGCACTATGACTCTATGGCAAAGTGCAGATAATTCTTATATCTCAGGTTCCTGTTCCTCCTGGATCACTGTTTCACAGTATACTGATCACTGTTAATAATAGATATTAAACATCTCCAGAGACATTACAACCACCTATCATTGTTATTTATGTCAAAACACTGGGCCCATAGAACAGATGGAGCAAATACTGCGTTAGCACAAAAGAAGGCACAGCACATAGCTTGTTTCCCTTTACTCTGCTTCTAGCTAGACAAGTGGCTGCGCAAGTTGCACAGAGCTTTCACAGACACGGCATACTGGGAAGCTGAAGGCAAAGCTGTCCTGAGGAATTGCAAATACAGGAAAACAAATTTCCTCCGCTTGGACTGAGCAGTTTCCAGTCTTTGACTAATCCTTGCCACAGAAGACTTTGAACTGATTTTATCCAAGGTTCTCCCTCTGGATTCTTATAGAATATGAACACCTGATATGAAAGCCTTATTCAAAAGTGAATTCACTGTTGATGAGATAAGTGTTTGGCATGTACATACATAGATGGCAAATGGAGTCCATAGGAGAACACTTTGCAACAGCTGTTAAAATTATTGGTATAAAGCAGGAGACAACAATTATGGCTAAGACCTTATGTATGAACATAAATAACTACTACTCTTCAGAAAGCGTAATATGCCATTTATAGGTAATAATGCCTGCAAGGATAACTGAGCATATTTTGTTTGGCATCTTGTATTTCACAGGTTACAAGTAAATTTTCCTCTCCCTTTCATAGTAACCTGAAGGAGTATTTGTTTTCTTTGTCACACTTTGTTCTTTCTTCTGCCATTACCAAAGCTGACAGTCTGGCAGGCTCTCATATGCACTGTAAGTTCACAGATAAATTAAGCATCAAGCTAAAAGGAATTGGAAAGAGATTGTTCTCCATTTCTTAGAGGGGACAGAAAATAACTGTTAAACTGCAGATCCACACACACCCCCCCCCCCCCTTTTTTTTTTCTGTTGATACCACATTTGGACATTTCCTCAGCTCAGGTGAAAAGTTTGTGAAAGCAGTTACCTTTCTCTCCTTTTTCTAGAGAGCAGGTTGGATACCCCATTTATGGAAACTCAGCTCTTGGTAACTCAGTTTATGGAGAGAGTGTATCATCCTAACTAGTTGTGTCATGTAGTTGAAAGCTTCCTAAATACTCTGAGAAGCCTCTTTTGATGCAGGCATTAAGCAAAACATAGGTTCCTTGGCTTATTTTTAGTCTGACAAAAAATAATCCAAGTTTCTAAATGTGACATTCCTTCTCTATCAATCTACAGTTCTAGAAATAAAAGATGGTAATTACAGACAAAAGATGCAAGTGCTGCAGTAGCTGATTCAACACACCTTCGCTGTAGAAGTCAGGTTTCTGTATTTGCTACTAAAGGTACAGTCATTTGGTAAGCAAAGAATCACTGTGGGGAGACAGGAAGTCCATTCATTCATGTCAAGACCAATGTACACTATTCTGCAGTATATGTGAGCAGAACTTGGCTAACTGAAGTAATCAAGCAAACTCAGAGCTACCTTGCCTGGTTGTATTTCCCTGCTTTTCATCTTCAGGAGCAGAAACTTTCTACATACTATGAAATCTGCTACTTCAGGTGAAACTGGGCATGGCAAAATTTGCACTATATCTGCCTCTCAGCACTTAAGTCTTTGAAAATAAGATTAGGTACCTTAGTACTTAAATATAGGAATAACAGATTGCTAAGAAAAGGTGATTCTCAAGTGCAAGAACAATACTGTACAATATTATATGGACAGTAAAATAGCCTATGTATTCTGCACAGCCTTTCCTCAGAAAAAGAATCTAACCCTGGAATTAGGGATTTGGCCTTTTTTTTAAATTTCAAATATTTAAACTAATCCCATCAGAATTCAGTGGGAGGTCCAATTGTCAATTGAGTAGTTAATTCAGCATAAGGTTCTCTCTTACAAAAAGAATGGTTGCTACAACCATATGGCAGTGCTCCATTTAAGAAAACACACCTTGACAAGTTTTGTGCTCATGAGTGTGGGTAAGGGTTGGCACTTTCCAAGTTACATATATTTAACTGGCCTCTTTCATGTAAGAAAGAGGAGACACTAACAAAATTATTCTACATGTTGCAATAACTAAAAATTACCTAGGCTGCTCAATTCAGAGATAACACTTCTCAGTCACATTTCTGTATGAAGCAAGGGAGAAAAGATTTTAAATTTTTTTTTTTTTTTGACTTACTTACCTGAGCAAGTAGAACCTATTATCAATCAGTCCTTAAAATTAGCTGGCTGCTTATAGGTAAAGAGTGTTCTTCTCATTCTATTTTACCTGCAGATCTCATATCCTTGATGTATTTGGGAAGCAGACTCTTTGAAAAGGATCCTCCTCATCTAGGAGATTTAGAAATTCCCAGATTAAACCAGCTGCTTCTGTTTTCATCTCTTCTCTCTAAGTAGGTGTGCAGCCCTTAGCAGGTACTTACAGGTGGTTGATTTGTGAACTCACTCAAAACTTTTTTAGGCAGATCTTCATGGGCAGATTTCTCAAGTCCTAATCAACATAGCTGTGATTTAACTGTTCGGAGACTTAAAATGGTTTCTGTTGAGATCTCAGTATAGTTGTGTTGAATCACAGGATCTCCTTCTTAGTAGTCTTGCTAGAGATAATGAAATGGTAAACATGAAGCTAAGGAGCTTTCCCCAAGTGTGGTTGGTTACTGGTTCTAAGAAAAACAGAGTGTTCAGTAGTCTGAGATGTACACTTGTCCCGTCTTGAGCAGGTCTCCATCCCATAATCAGAGGTTGGAATTCTACTTTATCTCCAGCAAGCCTGTACATGCAAGTGAGGAGGGGGGAAAAGAGTAAAGGACGAACTAACCTTTAGGAGCACATTCTCTTTACATACAGTTCAGTTTTAAGCAGATTAGTTGAACTACAAAGAAGAGGGGTTTGTTGTTATTGTTTGAAGGCATTTTGTTCTGCTTTTGAGAAGAAAATAACATATAAGTATAAAATTCTAAAGTGGTTTTAGATGAGTTGTCCAGTCACATTTCCACAGTAAATCTCACACACACTCCTTATCTTCACAATGAGAAGGGTCCACTGTCCAGGATAGCACATCAGGCAAGCATGACACTGCATGACCTCTTCTTATGGAAACCTTTGACAGGTACCTGCTGCTGTCTCATGAGCCCCAGGGCTGGCATGGGCTGGGAATCACCATGCTCAGCAAATGCTTCCCAGCAGGATTAATTTGCTGCAATTTTAGTTCCTGCCCGTTTGTTTCTCTGCTGGGCAGCAACTGAACATGAGCCCAGCTACACCTGTTTCCAGCTCAGACCTTTGAGCCATAGCTGTCCCTGATGACTGTATGAAAGCCAGTGCAGATATAAACAGGTAGGAGAAACAAGGTCTTTTTCTTAGCTGACATCAGAGCAACACAGCTTCACAGTTTCTCTTTTGGCAAAGCTGATCTGAAGCAGCTGTTTCTTTTTTTCACGAGACAGGCTAGTTTTGAAAATCTGTGACGAGTAAGGTACCTTTTATTTCTGCAAAGCGTGCAGGATTTGAAAAGCAGGGAGGAGAAGAATAAGCGGTGCACCAGGGTTTCACCAATTTCTTTGACTTTGTCCTACTCTGTGGGAGGCAATCCGACCAGTGCGGCTTGTATCACACGTCATGCAGAACCAGCGTGTTCCACGGACCCCGTGCTATTCGCTTGCACAATTTGCATTAGGCTGTTAGCTTTGAAGTATATCAGGCCAGACGAAGGTCACGGGTGTTTGCATGGGAAGAAAGCAGAAGCTTGTGAACATCTGATACTATTTTAAGCCACGAACCTAAGGCTGATAGGCTCTGATGCTCACTGTGTTAGTATTTAGGGAGCTCGTTAGAAAAGTAAAGGGATTCTGTCTCAGCAGAGATCGCGTCTGTGCCTTCATTCACCACAAATGGCACCCAAACAGGCCTGACTACTGAACAGAGACCGGTGGTGACTCGGCAGCTGAACAAAAGGATGGTCAGCACGCGTGCACATCTGGAAATCATTGCCTTGCTGACGGATGATTGAGGTGAGCGGCTGCGGTAAATCGGCATGGGGCAGACAGCTACCAACGAGCAGAAGCTCCATACAGAAATCTTAAAAGAATTTTAAAAGAACAAGGATTTGCAGTTCCATCCCTCAAATTGCTTAAACTGTTATTTTAGATCAGAGAGTGTTGTCCCTGGTTCCCATCTACAGGCTCATATGATAGCAGTTTATGGGTGAAGGTGGGAGAACTGCAATTGAAAAGAGACTTGCAACTTGAAGTTCCAAAGGAAATAATTGTGACATGGAAGGTGATGCATATGGCCCTGAATGCACTGAAACCCACTCAAGGTATGCTATGGGGGTCTGCTGCACCCCCTCCATTCCCTATGGAACAGACACAGACTGAACCTCAGTCTTCTGGGATATTGGGACCCCTACATGATGAAATTGGTGTATCTGCACTGGCATTGCAGAACTCAGCTTGTACCTGGTGATCCATTTGATTCAGGAGTGGTAGACCCTCAGGGTGAACCGGATCTTTATCTGCCAATAACTCCTGTCAAAGTAATGGCTACTTCTGCACCTACGGCTGATGAGATTCTGTAGGCACAGTGTAAAAGGTCCCTCTCCCAAATATCACTTTTGAAGCATCCTCCCTTTGCCCCAACTGTGCTTTTATACCCTCCGGATCCAGTAGAGACTAAGACTGTTGTGACACCACAATCAAATCAGCTGCTGGAAAAATGTAGAATAGAGGCTTTGTGTAAGGGAGATGTCACTCTTGAAAGCGATGTCTGTAATTTATGAGCCTAACCGGGCTCCTGAGGATGCTCATTTACCATATGAGGTTATTAAGGAAATTCAGAAATCAATCCATGAATACGGACTTCGGGCTTCATTTACAATTACCTTGGTGCGGCAGTAGGGGAGTCCTATGTAATGGCACCAGCTGATTGGAAATCGATACTTCGAACAGTTTTGTCTCCTGCACAGTTTACAGTGTGGACGTCAGAATATAAAGAACTTGTGTCCTTACAAGTCACGGACAACCTTGCTGCAGGATTAGGGATAGGAGAAAATTAACTCCTAGGACAAAGAAACTATGCTACAGGGGGAGCACAAGCTGCTTTACCCGGAGCCGCATTTATGCAAGCGGTGGATCTACCTCTTAAAGCTTTGCGAAAGGTTCCAGATTCAGAACGTTGGGAAGCGTCCTTTGCATCCATTCGTCAGGGGGTGCAGGAACCCTATGTACAATTTTTAGATCACCTGCAGACAGCGATAGCTCGGCAGATGAAGCAAGAGGAAGCTGATGAGGTTTTGCTTTTTCAGCTTGCTATTGAAAATGCTAATGCTGATTGCAAGTGAGCAATTGATCCTATCCATAACTGGGCAAAAACAATCACTGACCTTGTAAAGGCTTGTCAAAATGTGGGCTCTAACCATTAGAAGGCAGAGATGTTTGCAGCAGCTTTGGCACAGCAAATGGTCATAGCCAGAGCTGCTGTGAAATGTTTCCAGTGTGGACAGGAAGGACATACCAAACGTGATTGTCCTCGGAGTAAAAGGAGAAATGTAAAGCGACAACCTACTCAGTTATGTCCTAGGGGTGGGAAAGGATATCCTTGGGGAAATCAATGTCATTCTAAGAACGATAAACAGGGGCAACCTGTTTCAGGAAACAGAAGGCAGGGCGTGAGACCCGGTGCCCCAAAAATGCACAACAGGATCCCTCAGCCAGCGGCCCTTCCAGCATGGGGCCAGGAGCAAGGCCCAGCATCAGACCATCCAGTCCCTCCACCCCAGCACTGCCCACAGCGCTGGGTTGGATTTGGCCACAGCAGCCTCAGTAGTGATAACAGATAGATTCCAAAGGGAATTCACCACACTACTCCTGTCCTCCATCAAGCATGTCTTAAGTTCAAGGGGTTTTCTAAACATAAATGACTGAAAGTGGATCATCCACATACTTAAAGATCTATTTTCCTGCCTCTACTTCTTTTTACTTTTGCACATAAAAACAATTCTGTAGAAACTTCCCCCCAGTGCTGGATACCCCCTCTAGACATGCCAGTTTAAGGGTGGCACAGCACCCAGCCCAGCAACCCAACACTGAGTGGTATAGTTTTTCTCCATTAGAAAGAGGAAATTGTGCCCAAGTAAGAATTTTTTTTCTTGTCAGCAGTGATACCCCAACACCCACCTTCCTCTCTCACACTGAATATGGTAGCTATCCATATAAAACTGCGTGAAGTAAAAAAACCTAGCTATCCTAGAAAACTGCATGAAGTAAAGCCCAGTTTCCTCCTGATTAATTTTCATTTTCAAAGTCCAAAGCCAGCTGTCCTACAGCTGGCAATCTGAAACAGGTAAACTCATGCCACACACTCCTCCCAAGCCTTTTCACCGCATGAAGGCAGCAAACAAGCACATTAATACAAAACGTGAGACTTGATAGACTGGTAACCTTAACCCCAGTTTCGATGGCATTTCTTTCCCAGGCAGCGACAACAGAAGAGCACTGCAGAACTGACTTGGTGGAACAGTGCCAGCTGACATGTGGAAGGCCATCTAAAATACCCGCACTCTGCTTCCCAGTTTTGCACAAGCAAGAGGGGATATGTAGGTGGGTGTAAAAAAACCCAAAGGCAGACATGAAATGAGGGAGGTTTTAACCACAAGCAACTCTTCCTTTAGTGAGTGCCTGTCAGCTCCCCACAACAGGCTGCAGTAAGTACACACAAAAAATTGTACACTGTAATAGTTGGAGTCTGCTGGCATCAGCTACACCAAGCCCCAGTCTAACTCTAATGACCCAGGACCAAGCCAGTGCAGCAGCAGTGACCTCGCAAGGAGCTGGACTATTTTTCATAACAGACTTTTTTATACAGCAATGCAGATTTCAGCAGGGGGGGCAACTGGGGGTGGGGGATGTGGGGAGGGGTGAGGGTGTTCTTGCATTGATGGCTCATTCAAACTGCATTTCCCTCCTCCTGCTGTCACTTTTTCAGAGGTTGGCTTTGATTCTTAGGGTGGTGATATGTGAATCCTAGACTGAAAGGAGACTAAATCATGCTGAGCAAGTTTGTTCAAAGGTAGTATAGAAAGATCACCTATAACAACAAATTATAAAGCTGATACATTAAATCCTGGTGAGTTTTAAGTGCAATGAGTTGACCTGAAGATACCTCTTACCTGTTCCAAGTGGCCAAAATCACGTAATTTGAAAAAACTTCTGTATTTCATTGTAATGGTAGCTAACATAATGCTGACTTTTGTAACATGCTCTAGCATGTTAAAGCTGCTCTAAAAATAACATTAATACTGAAATTTAATTAGCTTAATTCAGCGCTGAAAAAAATCCTAAAACTTGCCCTTGGAACAGATTCCTTTATTAAAAATAAGACAGAGCCCCACACAGTCACAGTATAATCCATTTATTAGCATACCTTGTGAGCTATTGGTGTTGATCCAGGGGACATGACAGTTTTGGCACTTGAATGATTTCACAGGTACTCGGTGTCCAGTTAGCAGAAAAGGATTGTAATAGAACTGAGTGGGCTACTTACTACCCAAGTGAGTTTTAATTCTTGATGTGGGAAATAAAATATTTTTCTGAACAAGTAAAAATACAGCCCAAGAGGTGTACATTGGTCTGGGTCACAGCGCCTTGTTTCACAAGGAGTGGCCTCAAGTTCATTACTACCAGGGACCACTCTGTTCCCTCTAGCTTTAAGAAGCTCCCAGCGAGTCTATCAAGATGGTGTTAAATAGCACAGTGCAGTTCATCTCTCAAAAGCTTTCATTTGATTGCTGAATACACACATAAAAATCTGTCTTTGAGTGGTTGATGGATCACTGCAGCTTTTTTTGGGGGGAAGAGTTTTCAGGATATTGGCTTCAGAAAGAAAGGCAGACAGATAAAAGACAGGCCCACCTTTCTCACCCCTGAGACAGCAAAATATCCATGTTCCTGGTTCCTCACCAATGCTTCCACTAATACCTTTGACAAACTGATCTGTTATTCTCTGCTACAAGCGTACAAGGATTACAAGGGTAATTGACAACCTTAATTAACTACAGCATAGAACATAATTCAGAGAAATCATCAGAACAGCATTCAGCCTCAGGAAAGGGATAAATCTGTAATCCAGCTTCAGCTGGCCAAAGCCTGGACTGGTGTCAATAAAAAGCTGATAAGGGTACCAGTGCAGGCACTTCAGGTTAGGAAGATACCAGTGCTCGGTCAGCCTTTGTAGAGCACAGGGGTATTCCCTCAAAGAAGGATACCAGGAGCATTAACTGCTGCTCCTTAGACCCTTACCATAGCCATGTTTCTACTCCTGCAATGCTCCCAGCTAGTTATAGGGACATTCCCTTTCTCACATAACTAGCGTGTGCCACATTGTTATGGGAGGTTGTCTCACAGCATCCACATGGCACAGTGCAGCCAGCAGCAACAGTGACTGAGCTCTCAGCTCCTCGAAATAGTGTATGTGCATCAGCCTTATCCAATGGACTAATGATGTGAAGATGGACTGTATCAGCCCTACAAGTATGCCAGGTAAGTCAGCCAAAGCAAAGCCCTGCACAACTATCAGGTACTCCCCAGAAAAACCTACAGCAATTGTTTTGAGCTCAGAGGGGCTGCTGCGCCTGCCTGAGACATGGGGGGGAATCAACCTAGGTGGGCTGCCACCGAGACCACACTAGCAAGGTTAAAGTAGCTCCAGCGTACATACATAATACACGTACAGAGCTGAAATCACTTACGTCATCACCTACTATAGAAAATAATACTGAAAATAATTAGCAGATGGCACAGCCTCCCCTGGCTAACTGCATTTGGTTCTGGTTACCAAAACTTAAAGATCCAGCAGAAAGAGAATACACGGAGAGACAGTCAGCAAGTTATCAGAAACCTAGACAGTTTGGGTTGAAGAGACATAGAAAAGCCAGTTTTGGAAAAGAGATTATCTCTAGAGTAACGGACAAGAGAGAATGTAAAGCCAGGCTCCCTATTTCTTCTTGTAGCTGAGAACAGAGGGACAGATGGGATCCAGTGAAAACAAAAGGCAATTAATTCAGGAAACATAAAAAGAAATTATATGCTATGGAGAATAAATTATGTTGGCTCTCACTGCCAAAAAATATTAAGGCTTAGCTGGATTAAATAAGGGATTAAACATTTATATGGAAGATGAAGGCTGGTTACATTAAATAGGGGTTTTTTTAAAGTTAGGGATATAAACTCTCAGGCATTAGAA
Organism: Megaceryle maxima; assembly: GCA_024605025.1. Classification (NCBI taxonomy): domain Eukaryota; kingdom Metazoa; phylum Chordata; class Aves; order Coraciiformes; family Cerylidae; genus Megaceryle; species Megaceryle maxima. Next base: position 14,141 of record JANHGN010012744.1, read on the forward strand.
AAAGAAGAATCACAAAAGGATAGCACATAGTGTTGTACAACACCTAGAGAACCAAGTATTTGTACTTCTAGTTTTAATGACAATAACAGCAATGCAAGTAATTCATTTAAATGGGCCAAGAACAAAATTCCCCAAAAGGAAAGGTTGTTAAAACTTGATCAGTACAAACCCACACATACTATCCTTTGAAACATCTGCTGCTGGCCAACATCAGATAGGAAACACAGTCCTAGGGCAGCTGGGTGCTGCTCATCCAACTAATCAGTTCCAGTAAGCCTCAGTGGCAAAGCACATGAGTTTGGTTTAAACAGTAAAGAGCAATAGTGGTGCTCTGAAACAGGTCAGGACAACTGAGGAGGATATTGTCAGGCTTGCCTACAATACCAGTAAGGTGTAAAAGTAGAAGGAGATTGGATACTTCCTTCCCTCCTCCTGGCTCATGCAGGACTCACAGGATGTTAATTACAAGGATTCTCACAGCTTTTATGGTGACAAGATCTAGGAGAAAGAAGTATTTTGAACAACAACCTGGGAATTTTAGAAGACAGTGCCAAGCCTTCGTCTCATTCATGTTATGTGGTAATTTGTTCTAACTCCTGAAGGGCAACGAGCTAAGTAGCTTAGGGAAATAACTTCATAGTTTCAATCCTTTGGGTGTTCCTATGCCTGTTGGCATTACGGGTATAAACTGAAAGATCAAACCAAGTTAAACTAGAGATGTGACAGCATCCAAGGCACAGAAACTTTGAGCTACTGTAGCATGCTAGCCTGGGGAGGCTAAAGGTAAAAGCCAAATCCCTCCATGTTTCTCAGATAGGTACTGTTGCTGTGGTGTGGAAACTGGCATTTAATCCCCTGCAAAACCAGAGGTCTGTGACATAATAGCCCTCAGTCCTCCTGTCATTTCAGTTCCTGGGAGATAAGGAGCTGACTGCAGCTTGCATCTTAGGGACTCTCTGCCAGCAACTGTAGGACAACACAGCCAGCGAGGAGCCAAGCACAGCGCTGCCAAAAGATCAAGCCTGGCACTTCAAACAGGGTTATCAGCAGAAATTGCACTGCAGACATTCAGCCCCTTGAGAAGAGGCACAAACAGATCTGTTTCAAAGGCTGGTTTGCAGGGGTTCTGAGATTGCATATTTTAATGATTCCTACAATTATTTTTTAAAATAAAGTTTCCAAGCACAATCTTTAAACAGCCCTTTGCACCACTGGTAACCCAACTATCCTGTAATCCCTGGAAAGGGTAAAAAGAACTGTTTAGTTTAGCATTCACTCGTAAAAATCACCCACCTAGCCAGATCAGCACCTTTTTATTAAACTGTTTTATAGAAGCCAAATTAAAGCTTTAGGCAATCAGTACTTATCAAATCCAAGGCAATTTCTGGGACTCTGTCACCACATGCCCTGTAATACGACATTGCTAATCCACAGGCAGTGCTCTGCCTTCTGTTCTTGCATACCTAAGTACTGCACACCTCAGTGCCTTGAGTGCAGACCTTCCAGACAGCAGGCCAGTGCCTGGCCCAGTCATTGCCTACCCTACAGTGCACAAGCAAACCCAAAACATGCACATCTGGCACAAGTTCTACATGTCCCATCCTGTATTATTCCTCCAAGTTCAGGTCCTTGGTTATACATCAAAGCTTACTGCCCCTGCTCCTGAGCAGACCTGTCTTTTCTCTCACTTGTCCATACACAATGAGAAGACACCATGCACTGTACAACTGTTAATGCACTTAGCCCTTCTGTCTATTTTGTATTTTTCTACCTACTCAGGAATAATAAATTAACTTACAAAAGTGCTAGAGGCATAAGAGGAAACTGTTTCATTTGTTTGGACTAGAGGGAGGGAAGAAATTGCAGTATTGAACAACTCCTGCTTTCTCTCAGCATTTTACACAAGGAGTGAATAATTTGCTTCAGGTGTATCTATACCCCAGGAGTGTTTCCATGTTTCAAGGGAGAACTGTGAATACAGAGATATTAAAGACCAACATCAGAAATAAAGAGCAGATAATAACTACGGTGAATAAGGTATCAAAAGAAAGTCCCCGCAGTGCTGTTAAATTGTGATTCAACATCTGAGTGTTTGACACTAATATTACATTTGGATTTAAAGAAAAATAATGTGTCTATTGAGCCTTTTGAGGTCATATTTTTAAGTTCTTTGTAGTAATCAGAAGGGCAAGAAAGCTACTGCCTCTTAAAAATGAAGATTTACTCACACACCAACAATTGATTCTAGGAGATGCTGCTTTAAGGAAAAAACAAAACAAAACCAAACCAAAAAAACCAAACACAAAAGAACCTCTGTATTAAGAAAGCAGCAATAAAAACATAGCATCTAGCAGCTGGAAATGTGTGATAGAGGTTTACAACAGGATGGACAAGCATCTCTAGCAGGGACAGACACTTTAAAGTGATGATATGGGAGCAGGCCTACTATTCATAAGAGAAAAGGTTCTCCCTAAAGACATAACAGGGAAGAAAAAAACCCTGACTGTTGGCCTGTGCCTCAGCTTAAGTCAAATCTTCTGATTCCTTGAATTAAAGAGAACTGTTTTGAAAAATTAGCTGAAGGTTTCAACTATGCCAGAGCCTGGTGCCATCTTCCAAGGATCTCACCTCTCCTTGCAGTGTTTTTCAACTGTGCAAACATACAAAACCATGAAAAAAATTACAGAGGCAGGTATCTCTCCACTTCTACCATTCCTGTGTGCCAGGGCAAAGGATCACGTGCGATTTCATTACAGGACACAGATGGTCAGAGCAACATAGACTTCTCAGCACTGTGCACCTGCTTTCTCTGCTCAGAGATTACAGACTAAAGTAACCCAAAGACTTTAAAGAATCAGCCGTAACTGTTTATCTCCCAATTCTACATTACAGTATTTTCCCAGCGTCCAATGACAAAATAAATCCCCATCAGTTACAGGCCAGAAGCCACAGCCTGCTGCTGATGCGGGGCAAAAGGACCATACATTGAAGATCCTGGAGCTCAGATATTTTCATTTTAGCTTGGTCACTTTCTTGATCCAGGGTACGTATTTGCTGACCTTTGTGTACACACCAGGAGAATCCTTCCGACCACAGCCGTAACCCCAGGATGTGATCCCCAAAATGATCCAGCGTCCATTTGACCTCTGACACATGAGTGGCCCTCCACTGTCACCTTGGCAGCTGTCCACCCGTTTATCTTCAGAGAGGTTCCCAGCACAAATCATGCGGTTAGTGAACTTCTGCCCGTAACGGACCTCACAGTCCTCCCGTGGGAGAAGAGGCACCACCCCCTGAAGCAAGGTTCTTGAATAGGACTTCCCTAGAACAGAACAGACCAGCCAGACCGATTCACATACAGACAACGGCAGAGACCTAGAGCAATGGCGCTCCATGCAAAAAAACGTAGATATTTGTACATTTCCTGTCAAGACTGTGGCACAGAAATAGGCCAAGCTCAGCATCTCTAAACCACCAGAACTTCAGAAAACACTGCTGCCAGCCAGACCACAAAAAAAGAGCTGTAAGATCAAAGAAATGGGGAAGAGGTTGGAGAAAAAGGTTAGATCAAAGGATGAGTCTTACTACTCCTGGTTCTGCCAACAAGTAATTTGAACTTTGTTCAATTTATTTCACCTCTCTGAGCCTCCATTTCCTCCTCTGTAAAACAAGAACGGTGTTTCCTCAAGAGAATAAATGCAGTAATGTTTGTGAAATGCTCAATCCTCAAAGAAATTTTGGAAGATGTTTCAGAGGCATCCAGATATTGTTCAACGGAAGCTTACTTCATCTTTGGCCAGATTTGCTCAAATCTCCTTATTATCCCAGACTTATTTGGAACATGAGGCATGTGTGCTGTATCAGGGTACAATCCTTCCATGCCCAAGGTAAGGTCACAAGGTAGTAGGTACCTGTCTCTCTCATTGGGAAAGCCAGGTTTGGTGCACAAGAGGGATTCTAGACCTTAAGCCCTAGTACAGCTTAAGGGAGTTATATGGCTAAGTTGCTCTGTGACCCTCCCCAGACACCTCAAAGTGACACATGCAACTGATTACAAAGGCAAATGTATACTTCCAGTTAAACACTGGAGTAACAGCTAGGGAAACTGTTGGGAAGGATGGTTAAGTCCAAAATCAACAGACAAGCTCCTGGGGCTATTTGCCTTTTGGCAACAAGTCTTTCTGAACATATGACTTTGCTCCAGTCACAGTGGCCCCAGAAAGGCCTCCTTGCGCCAGGCCCTGTGATACATTACTGTTTACAGTTTAAAGCTGTCTCCAGACCTTGCATCCATGTCAGGACTCCACCGAGCCCAGCATTTTAAAGCATCACCTTGAGAGAATTAAATATTTAATAATGAATACCTTCTAGAATATTCCCTGCTCCCTTTTACCTCAGAAGCTCCACAGCAATGTGCTGCAAGAGGACAGGTACAGGCTATCTCAAACCTAGTGCGGAAACCAGCCTCAGAGTCCACCTGTCCTTGCAGCAACATTCAGGGAGATAGAGCAAAGCGGTCTGAGAGAGATTCCTTCCACCTCTAAGCACCCACTTCACTACTACAGTATCATGAAGAAGGCAGGATGTCATGGAAACTTGGGGGCCTCTCACAGGCTTTGTACACCAGCTCCACATAGGCCACTGCCTACCGGGTCTGCTGTTGGCAAATGTGTATGTAGAAAGGGGAAGAAAGAGGACTGTGGCCAGATGGCAGCATTGCTCTCTCCCACAGATTCACAGGGATGCTATGGCAACTAAAACCTCCATTATGGACAGGCTCAAGAAGCCTCAAAATCAGAATAAAGCACAATGGCACAAAAATCACCTCACCTCCCCGCTCCTTAACCCCATGCACTGGCACAGACAATAGGAGCAGTACAAACATGGCCTTGAGTTGTGCAGACATAAATTAATGGCCCCTGTAGGCTTCTGAACCAAGTCTCCCCCCAACTTTCTTGCCCCTCAAAGCCCCATCACTCACCTGTGTCTCCCCAGCCGGAGATGATGCAGGCTTGCCTGTTGATGTCAGACTTCTCTTTCCTGCTGGGCAGGCAGACAGGCAGAACATGGCGATTGAAGGAGAGACAGTGCCCCTCTCTGCCCCGCATCCGGACCAGGGCAATGTCATTGTCATTGCTGCCAGCCCAGTAGTTCCTGTGGAGAACAATCCGCTCCACAGGCAGCTCCCTCTCAAACTCATCCTTCACGCCTGTGTGATAGTCGCCTACCCGCAGCAGGTAGCGCCGCACGTCAACACCAAACCTGGAGAAAAAGAGACTTAAGATGTTAATACTCCTATTAAGAGGGAAACAGACTCACATGAGTCCGAGTTGCTATGAGACTGAACCACCCCCTCACAAACTGATAAAACAGTACCAGCTACAGGACCGTGGGATCTCTTTAACAGATGTGCTAAAACCAGCAGTTGCCATCAGTGGGTGTTCCAAATCACTCTCTACCATGCACAGGACTTTTTTTTCCTATGAAAAGGACTACAAGAGTTGCAACAGGCTTGTGATCTTATCTGTTCACAGTCCCTTAAAGCACTAAAAAGTGACAAAACACTGTTTCCCTTTAAGCTGTAAAACCTCAAAGTTAAGAGGGCAGGTGTAAGTAGTGAAACATAAAGCAAGCCTATACTGAGTCATCCCCTCAAGTGCTCCAAGATCACACACATCATAAACCTGAAGATCTTGGTTTAGAAACTTTGCTCATGTGGTTCCACTGGGCTGGGAGGATAACCTTGTATGAAGTTATCTTGTTCATTGTTCAGCATCCCTCAGGGCTCCTCACTCACACACACACCTTTTGAAGCAGTGGGCTGCAGTCACTACCCAGCAGCTGCTGATCAGTGTTGCTCCGCACAGCAGACGAGTATCTCGACGAAAACCCTTCAGCCGTAGTGAGGCCTGCCATGGCCAGCTGCCTCTGAAGAAAGAAACAGAGGAACAATAGGTGTCACACACATGGGAGCTGTTTTCGTCCTTTCCCATCTGCTCTGCCCCATCTGGGCTCAGCTGGTCTGCAGTCTTTCCTAGATAGGCCCACTGGTTCAAATCAAGTTCAAAATCGCCAGTGAAAATGTGTTCATGCACTCAGTGTTTGCCAGGCTATTTCCAGTGCCTCTAGGAAAGTTGGAGCCAGTTCTGGCTTTCCCAGCAATTAAAAGGTAGTACCTGAGAGACTTGTTTCCGCCTATAATCCTTTTCTTGCGACGGTGAAGCAGGCGCATCCCACACACATCAGACTCTGGACCTGTACAGCAAAGTTAGAGCAGTTGAGTAGATACCTTCAGCTTAAGTGTCAGCAATTGCTGTCACAGAACCAAATACCATTTACCTTCCATGAAGGCATTAATCCTCATGGTAGTTGACTGCATTGTGTTGTGCATGTGGAATTCAAACCCACAGGTTTCCTCAGTTTTGGTGGAGGTGCTTACCTGCAGTATCTGTAGTCTTATGCCAGCAATGGTACCTTCTACAGCTATTTCCTTAGTACTCTAAAACCCAAAGTTTGCTCATGGTTACTACTCTAAGGAAGTGTATGGTGACTTGGCTGTGGGGAAGTTCTGTAGGCTCAAAGGCCTGACATGGGTGGAGCTCCTCAACTAGTCTGGAGCACCCTGTTCTCCTAAGAAGAAACAATGAAAACAAGGAAAAAGTAGGAGGTGCAGGACAGGACATGTTTATTTTGTAGGTAAAGTTTCAGCCAAAGATAAGAACTACAGGGAAAAATCATAAAAGCAAGCAGAGATTCTACAACTATAGATCCAGATTTCTGCAAAGAAGAAATGGGCACATCACCTGTTCTCCTGATATTTTGGACCTTCTCTTCCATGTAGTCACAGATCACACCAGCATCCTCACTGTGCCAGCAGCTGTGAATCCTGGTGTCAGGCCTGATACATTGCCCCAGGGTGTGCTCAGTGCCACTGCATTCTACATTGTCGAGATGGATGGGTCCGTGGCCTTCGCCAAAATAAGCCATCGCCAAGGCTTTTGCTGCACCACTGCAATTAGAAAGAGGGTGGCTAATCCGCAGTAAGCAGGAGGCCGGTGAACTTGATGCACCAGCACATTTTAAGAGAAATAATACTTGTGTGTCACTACACGCACAGGCGATAGTAGAGTGAGAACATGACCCTACTCCCTCAAGCCTATGTAAATAAGCCAAAATGAACCCCCCAGAAACAGGTCCAGAAAGAAGCGAGCACCCCCAACAGCTGTTTCTGTCTGTAAGATGCATGTACCAGAGCTTTTACCTGAATCCCAGTTGCCTGCAAACCACTGTGGCATCTCTGTCTGTCCAGACATCATCACAGACACTGCCCCACTGCCCATTCAGAAATACCTCAACCCGTCCCTCCTTGGTGCTTTCTCCATCCACCAGCCGCACAGGAGGTCCTGCAGAAGAAAACACATGGCTTGCTACAAGCAAAACCACCAGAGAGCACAAGGTGCCCAGAATCGGGTTCTAAAGGCAAAGATGAATCCCAGATACCAGTAAGCTTAAAAAGAGAAGAAAGGGAGTGTTTCTATGTGAAGATATTTCACCTCTATGCTGAATCAGAAGACTACATGCATATTAATTTATTTCATACATACTGGAAATCATTAGTAGATCATATTCTGAGAGCTGAGTAAATAGGAGAACAAGAACAGAAGGAAAGTTATTAACTCCTGAGCCTAAAGTGGACAAGCTTAAATATGCCTGGGAAAACAAACCAAAGCAAAGCAAGCAACCAACCAACAACAACAACAAAAAAAACCCATCATGAAATTATAAAACTATTATGTTATTCTAAGCAAGAGAAGATTTCTACATCCAGGAAAAACAAAAATGTCAGATGCCATCTATTTCAATAAAAAATGTCCGACAAACTGGAAAGCCTCCTGTAGTAGAGAAAAGGGAGAATACCAGGCCTCATATAAATGAAGAAATTATGCTAACTTGAAATACATTCACAATGTTAATTAACAGTGTGCCATCCACACAAGAAACTGCAAACAACTGCCCTTTGCATCTGAAGCCCTCTTGTTCATAACGTAACTATACCAGTTTCCTAAAGGGTTCCATTTTCCCACAGACATGTGGCCAAGGTGTCTCATCAGTGAGCACTGGCACTTTAAGGCAGCCACCATTCCTCAGCCCCTGAGGTTTGTTTTACAAACTGCCAACAGAATTCTCTCCAGTTTCAATTTCTTTGCAGGTCTGACTGTAGGTCTGGTAGAGCCACAGCTCTGTGGCTCTGCCCCAAGACAGCCAGGACTCCTTCTTAGAAGTCCTCCTGAAATAGCAGCCCACTCACTGAAACAGCACAGGGAAAACTCCTACATCTACCAGAGCTTCCAAAGGAATAAACCAGCAGGTGACACTTCCCCACCATCCAGGGCAAGAAGAAGGGCGAGTTACCCAGGCTGCCATCCATGACTGTGTTGCTCTCCGGGGAACAGCGGATTCCCACATCCTCGGCATGGGAGCAGTCATGCTGCCCCCAGTTGCTGTGGACACAGTCCAGGAGGGACAGCTCTGTCCCTACACAAGCCACATCATCCAGTAAGATAAAGCCTTGTCCAGCAGCATAGTCTCCTTCAGAGGCCAGGGTAGCAGGACCGCTAGAGGAAGGAAACAGAATATAACATCAGATTCATTAAAATTTGTTAATCCCACAGAGGGAGTTAAGATCAAACCCAAAAGGAAACTCCTCTGCAGAGTTCAACTATGATATCAGTGGCCTCTTGACCCAAGCCACTCAGTGACACACAGGATGGCAACCAACCAAGAAGCTCACAAGCTTCAGTTTCCAGGGAGGCCCACTCAGACCAGTCCATTTTCTAGTGTCTGGTCAATAGTACAACCAATTAGTCCAGAGGGCCAGCTGTACCACAGAGCCTGCTTTGCAGGCATGACACCAAGTATATCAATTTTGGGAGGGGCTAGCAGAGAAGGTATCAAAGATATCAACATTTCAGTAATTCTACTTCTTTTCCTAGGAAGCAGCTACCTGGAATTGAAATGCAGAAAGCTGCAAACTTTTAGGCACTACAATGGATCACAAATACAATATGCAGTTGAACACAAAGGAAATAATTTAGCTTCATCTTTTTCCAGTCTTTAAAGCTGTAATTTTACTGGGATACCCTAATCACATTTAAAAATCCACACACAAAAAAACCAACCAACCAAAACCAAACACAAAACAAATACCACACACACACCAAAACAAACAAACATCCCCCCCAAAACAAAACACAACAAAACCAACCAACCAACCAAACACAAACCTTTACTGTCTCCAAGACTACAGTATCCTAATTTTAAATCTTCCCCAAACTCATACCTGGAGGGACAACAGTTCAGCAATGGGCCAAAACAAAAGCATTTGAAAAAATCCCTAACACTACTTTTTTTTTTTTTCCCCCTTATGGTTTTCATTTCAACTACTGAAGCAGGTGATATGTTTAGCTGGCAGAGCAGAGGGGGTGGCAGTGCTGAACTGATCCATCTGCAAATTTAAGGAGTGTTAAGAGACTTTTCTTATGTTGATCATGGGTTCATAAAGACAGTATCAAACCCATTATCTGCTTTCAAAACAGGCCTAGGCAAGAGGTAATAAAGATACAGTATTTTCCCCTTAGAAAGGATGTGGATACCTAATAATCTTTGCCAAATACAGTTGTACAATGGTTCTAAGAAAGGATTGAAGGATTAGGGTCCAGCCTATCCCACTGAAGGCTGATGGAATATAACCCTTGAAATTAGGAAGCACAGAAACTACACATGCTCTTAGTCCTACCTGAAGCCCAGCTGCCTGCAGACCACCTGGGCACTGAGGTCTGTCCAGCCATCATCACATACTGTTCCCCAGTCTCCATTGTAATAAACTTCTACCCTGCCTTCACTGGGGCTGTGGCCACCAGCCAGCCTGACAGTGCCCTCTGCAAGGGGTGGGAGAAGAAAAGGTCAGCACTCAGCAGGGGAGAAAAGAAACAGCCAGTGCCCCACTGCTGGACTCTATGCAGCCCATGAGTGAAAGAAACTGAAGACACACATCTGTGGATACTCAAAACCCAAACATTAATTTTTCTCAAACATGTCCATTTATCAGGAGAGGATTCACTTCAGCCATTCCATTCCACCTGTGGAAAGCCATGGGAACACCACCAAGCCCAGATCTGGTCTGTTCCCACCTGCTGCTTGCTCCCTGACTCCACATCTGACAGTCCTTGTGGGAACCATACATAGAAGCCCTGCAGAATCCTGAAGCAAGGGGGTGTCCTGGTTTGGGTGAGAACAGAGCTGGCTCTGTTTTACTTTTCAGCTCAGTTCTTCTAACTGCACTTTCTGAAGCCAGCAGCCTGTTTTCAAAGACAGTGTCTACTGCTGGCAGTGATAACGCGCCGTGTTTAGAGTTACTACCAAGGACTGGTGTGCAGACCAAGGCCACTGCTGGACCTTGTGTACCATTGGGGGTGCAGGAAAGTGAAAGGCTGCACCTGCAGGGAGGAGCAGACAGGGCAGGTGACCCCAAATTGACCAATGAGGTGTTCCAGCCCATAGACATCATACTTGATAGAAAGCTGAGGGATCTGGAGGGTCTATAGCTCGCTCACTTGCTCTCTCTGGGGGCTCAGGGGCTCTTTTCCCCTTTTGGCCTGCTTTGCCAGCTTGGCTCAGGTCCTCTTCCAGTTCTTTCCTGGAAGCATCCAAAGGGGACTCTGACCATTCTGCCTTAGATCATGATCTTTGTTCCTGAATCTGGTACCAGAATCCAGCTCCTGGACACAGCTCCCTTCTGCTGTGGGGCCCAGTCTGGGACTCCCCGGTGCCTGCTCCACAGCATCAGTGGTGACAGTGATGTAATTACCATCGCAGGGTTGGGTTCCATACTGGTTCTGTAGAT
>JANHGN010012744.1:25143-44943 GCA_024605025.1 Megaceryle maxima
TGCCTGCTCCACAGCATCAGTGGTGACAGTGATGTAATTACCATCGCAGGGTTGGGTTCCATACTGGTTCTGTAGATATTTGTACATATTCCATTTTTATTATTATTATTTTCATTAAAGCTGTTCTAGTTTCCTTTTCTAATCACCGAGTCTCTCTCCTTTATTCCCTTTCTCTTCCCCTTTGGGGAGGGAGGGGGGTTAACAGGGAGTGGCTGTTATAGGTCTAAGGAGCCGCCCTGACCCTGAACTGTGACAGGGGGTTATCTGATAAGCAAGCCGTGTAATATGGGAGTAAGACTAGCTGCACCTAACTGGCATAGAGCTGTAGATTGGTACCTGTGAAAGGGTCACAGGAGACACCAGCATCTTCAATGTGGTCACAGTTTTGCAGTCCCCAGTCACTCTTCTTGCACTGGTCAAGTGAGAGTTCATTTCCTGAGCAATCCACTTCATCCAGCAAGATTGGGCCAGATCCTTGCCCATAGTGAGCCCATGACAAGGCTTTCGGGTTCCCACTGCAAACATTACAGACACATATGCTCAGTAAGGAAGATGAAAGTCTTGTGCCCTCTGATTCTGCCTTGCACAGGGACTCTGCTACACTAGGTCAGTGTCCTCCCATAGATAATATGTATTTCTGACACAGTGGTGTTGCCAGCTGCTAACCAAAAGATGTTATTGGAGAGTTTTGTAATGAGACCTTCTAACACATAATAAAGATGTGCCTGCAATGTGAACAGTTCAGACACCTGGGGAGTTCTGAGGACAATGATGTTTCAATCTCAGTAACATGCAGAACTCCCAAAGTTTGAGGGAATCTATTTTAAACAATTCAGTACTGATGTGGTTTTCAGCGTATGTATGTAACAGCTCCCATGCTAAGCATTGAATGGCACACAGGAGAAGGAGGTGCTCTCTCTTCCTTTTCTGTCTAAAGAGGATAAGAACAATCAGTGAAACTGGAAGTGTTAAAACTTAACCAAGTAAGCAACTGCAGTTCACATATGGAATTCACCATGATGAGTTATCACTGAGGCCAAGAAGGTTTGCATTAGGATATGTGTGCAAAAAAACCCAAACCTTAGATATGGATGCCCCAACTCTTTTTTTTTTTTTTTTTTTTTTTTCCCCCAGAGCACAAACCCATACAACTGACAGGAATTAAGTACAGAATCCTTTTATAGGATGATTAATTGAGAATTATCTTTCCCAGGGTTTCTGTATGCCTCCTATAGAAAGGGGTGATACTATAGTTAAGGGACATGCTCTCATGTTCTTCACTCTGCCTACTTCTATTACAACTTCAGTGACATACAGCAGGGAAATTACCTGAGTCCCAGCTGCCTACAGACTACTTCAGCATCTCGGTCATCCCACTGGTCATCACAGATAGTACCCCACTTGCCATCATGGTAGACCTCCACTCGCCCTTCAAAGATCTCCTTTCCCCCAGCTAAACGCAGTGGGGCACCTACACCTGTGCTTCAAGAAAGGGAAAGAGAGCACAACAGAGTGAGACAAAGAACTTCCAGCAGTTCAGAATGTAGAACCATTCACCAGCCAGAGGATGCTCTTGTCCCACCCTACCACATCCTCCCCTCTAGACGCTCCAGAAGCATCCGTGACTGCAGCCCACAGTACAGGGTACTTGCTGGTCCATGGATGGCTCTTCAACTGGCTGCTACAGCGATGATGACTTTGCTGCTTGCAGGCAAAAAAAGTGATTTGATAAAAAGAGTATGTGGTCATGAGCAAGAGCCATCTTTCAGAGATTCTAGAAGTATGCCCACTCTGAATATCTGGGATTGGGAAAAGATGGATAATTTTCCACTGGAAGGAAGATATAGCAGGTGAAAGAACAACCAATGATTTGCTCCTCACAGTTTACATCTTATCACAACACTGATGCAAGAAACTGGGAGTGAACCTCCCCTGGAGATTTACCTTCTGGGGGGACGCAGGTTACCATGGCACTCCCCTGGTTACAAGCTCCTGACACAGCTTCCCGATAGCCACATTGCAGCAGGGCTTTCTCATCCCCATGGCAGTTTGCTGACTGCAGGTGCAGGGGAAGAGGCCACAGTCCGGGATGACTCTTCTTCCCAGCTGTGCCGATCTCACTGGTACAGAGAATGCAACAGAGCGATGAAAAGCCACAGCACTGCTTGACTTACAGGTTCCCCTCAGCTTTTGTGACTCTCCAGTTTGGTTGTGCCCTTTCACATCCCAGTGGGCCTGACTGATTGGGAGTGCATACAGGGATGGCCATTTACAGTGTAATGGGAAAGGACAAGCAAGTGCAAAGCACGTCCCACTACCTAACCCATTTTGTGTTCCTACTTACTGTAGAGGAGCTGGTCTAGTCAGAAAGAGCATGCTCATTTGAGAGTGATGAACAAACCCATGAACAGATTGAAACATCCAAATAACTGAATTGCCTTCTTCCTGCTCTGTGGACCTTCTCTCCTTGCTATTTGGAAATTTAGAAGTCCAAATCCAAGATTCACAAAAAAGGTTCACACTCTCAAAACTTCTATTAGATCACTACAGTAACTCCATCTGGCAATACAGTCTTACAGGTCACTCCTCACAATCTGGTGCACCAAGCAGAAACTACTGTTTAAAAAAATATCTTGCAAATGCTGATTGGGGTTGGGCATAGCTACAGAAAGAAAACAGTATAAAAGGACCCTGGTAAGTGAGAAATGAACCCACAAACCAAAATCCTCTCCCCCAGCCAACAGACCATGCCAGAGGGGCTGTAACAACAGAGGCTGTTCTTTCAAAGAATATCTCTCCCAAACAGACTGAGGTTCGCACCTGAGACCTAGTTGCCTGCAGACAACACTGGCATCCCAGTCAGTCCAGTGGTCAGCACATATAGTGCCCCAGAGTCCACTGAAGTACAGCTCCACACTCCTATCTTCAGCTAACCGCACAGCACCTTCCAAAAGAGAAAAAAAATAAAAATAAAGGCTGCTATGTTCTGATGAAGGTTTCAGCCTAGCAAGTCTTGGACTGGCATGTAGCTGAGATGAACTGCACTAGGCTTCTCTCAACCCCATTTTGCTGGTACCCTCATTGAAGTGACTTGTATGAAAGAGTGGCACCTTCCTGGTTCCAGTGATGGCTGCTCAGAATGATGGCTTCTGCTATGTTCTTTTCAAAGCCATAGTAAAATCATCAGGAAACAGTTTCTGCCACAGCTCCTTGATTTTATTCTGTGTAACTGGGATGATTTTACAAGCTGCCTTGAAAAGGTGTATGGAAATGGCAGGCTCTCTAATTCCTCCTGACCCTCCACTGATTTATTTTCCACTGGCCACCTCACCTATGGGAGTCACTCTTGCTACAACTAGATGTTCAGCAACAGCAGGTGAATCCTCTTTAATTCCTTTAACAAAAGCAAGTGCCAATGTAAATGCCCTTTCAATTCTCACTGCGCCACAAATATCTACCAGTGTTTAGAAAGCACACCTCCTCACTCATTTATGTACTGAGAGAAGGATACACCTTCTGTCTACAGCACCTCAATGCAGGCACACAGCACAACTATGCTTGTAGCCTTGACTTTAATGAAGACATATTTGAAACCACTTCTGCTGGCAAAGGAAAGAACTCTGTCTTTTCATTTATTAAACTGGTACTTCAGCTGTACTGCAAAATGTGGGAAAAGCAAGGAAAGTCAGAAAACAGGAGGACAAACAAAACATTTTCAAGAATGTTACGCTGGAGGCAGTGCCTTCAGAGATCTCAGCTCCCTTGCATGTTTCAAAGTAAGCAGCAGTCCTTGTGTCAGCAACGCGAGGAATTTTAAGAAAAGGCTATGTCCTACCTTACCATGGAAGATTTACAAACACAGCCACAGAAGACTTTTCCTTGTTATATTTGAACTGCTACACTTACATGAGGAGAGCTCTGGTATGGACACTTAAGGAACAGGAGTGGGTTGTTACCCACATAACTTAAACTGTTTTCAAAGTAGTAGAAGTTAAAAAGAAAAAAAAAAAAAAAAAAAAAGAGAGAAGTCTCCTTGTATGAGTGTAAAAACATCTATAAAAGGCATTATGGCTACAGCAGCTTAAATCCACCCCCTTCTATATACAGACGTTCTTCTCCCACACAGACTAGCCTCTGGTTCTCATTATTTTGACAATTCAGTACAGTTATTGTACCGTGCTTCTTTCACAGCATGTTCCACTTGCTTCTTACAAGTCTGTGCAGCACACATTTCTGGCCTGAGCCCCCCGAGACAGTGCAGCCGGGGACACACAGCAGCCCTTACCTTGGTTACAGTCGCAGTTAGCCCAGCCGATGGCCCCTGATGCAAGTCGGTAGAAG
Source organism: Megaceryle maxima (assembly GCA_024605025.1). Taxonomy (NCBI): domain Eukaryota; kingdom Metazoa; phylum Chordata; class Aves; order Coraciiformes; family Cerylidae; genus Megaceryle; species Megaceryle maxima. Next base: position 29,485 of record JANHGN010012744.1, read on the forward strand.
CACCAAGGTGTAGTTCCCCCATCTGGGTTCCTGCAATGGTTGTGGTCCCCCAGTCCACGGTCTGGGTACTGCTGAACATAATCAGGGAACTCTGCCCAGTTGAGGCACTCTGCCCCAGCCTCAGTGACCGCCAGCGAGCCATTGTAATACCCAAGAGGTCCGGCACCACACACGCTGGACACTGGGCACAGGAAGGAAGCCATTAGCATCACTTAAGGCATTGAGGCTCAGACAATGTGGGAGATACCAGCTGATACACCTCCCCTGTTCAGTCTTGATTGCTACCTGCTTGATTTTGTCTGCAGTCTCAATTGCTACCTGCTCAGTTTCAGTTCTATCACTCTTCAAGGCAGCTACTCCAAGAATGTTTATAATACATACTGTCTAAAAACCAAACTGATCTGAAAGTCATGAATGGCCCACACAGACCTTCGAAACATGTTAACCCTGGCTGGGCCCAAACATGGGCAACTTGAACCGGTTCCCATTACTGTTTACTTCAATAAATGTATTCACTTACTCTGGAGCAGCACTTTTGCCCGGCACAAACTCCTCCACTTCCTTCCCCACCTCCTTTGGCACCTGAATAAGATACTCTTAAATTTGACCATAGACTCTTCAGAAGATTAGTTGCCTGTCTAAATTGATTGAAACTGAAACGAGTTTAAAATTAGCTATAATTTCATTCTATAAATCAGAAAGGGGGGAAATCACATTGTATTTCATTGCATCTCTCTTCCCTATACACATTAGCTTATCACCTGGCTTATCTGAACTTGGCCGATGTATAGGAAGGGAAAGGCAACCTATTTCAGGGGGAAGTAGAGTTGCCAATATTCCAGAGGTAATTTGCCCATGAAAAGTATCTCACACAAAGAAGTCCCAACAATTAATTTAATATGTTTTTTAACAAAAGACAAAAACTCTCCATTCATGACCCAGAAATAAGGAAGTGGGAAACCAGAAGCAGATTCTGTATGACTGGGCTTTTTAGAGTCCCTACAGTGGGAAGAGCAGAATCAGAAAAGGGTAACAGTTATAGCTCTATTCACTGAATAAAAAAATAACCCAACACTTTCAGAAAACCCTTCTGCCATAAAGACACATAAGGCAAACAGCAAGGGTGCAAAGAAAGTTGCCTCATGCCATTTGCCTTCTAGACTCTGCCAAGCCCAGAGCAGTAAGCGACAGCTTCAACAGCTAGGGCCCTCACAGCAGGGTGTACAAGAATTGAGTAGTTACTAGAGCATGCAAAAAAGACTGAGGCAGAGAAAGGGATGAAAGGAAAAAAACATGTAGGAGAAGTAGGGAACTGCAAGAGTATTAGATATGAACAAAATAAAGTGATCTGGCCATTTTGGGGAAGGAGATAATCAGACATCAAGGCAGGAGAAAAGACTGAAGATGTGTTGGAAAGAAAGGAAGAATGCCAGGTAGCAGTGGTTCATTGCACCTACAGTCTTAGATGATCACTGCAGGAAAGAATCTGCCCAATAAGTGAATTAATAACTTCTTGTTCTTACCTGCACTCTGCAAATGGTTTTGGTTGGGCTGGGATCCCAGGAAAGCCTGGGAAAAGAAAGAGAGCAAAAGGAGAGAGATGATTATCCGATGAAATAAACATAGGCATGTCCTAAAAGCAGCTCTGCCATTTGCTGCTTTAGGCAAACACAGCCTAGTAACCAGCTTTTTCCCTGCTCTCCCCATTGCTCCTCTTTAAATCCAATCACAGCTCTGCCCACTAACAGCAAAATGAATAATTACTGGCGTGCAGAAATTTACCCTTGATCTAAGCACTATGTTACAGGGCTCTGCTTGATCTTTTCCAATATAATTGAAAGCCTGAGTGAGCTGCCTATGGAAAAAAAAAAAGCTAGAAGAAAATAATTGCAACCAGTAAGTAAAATTATGAATGCCACTCATTCTGTCTCTGTTTATAGGACAAGCCATCTATGGCCACAGCAGCAGAGATATATCTACATGATAGGATGATGCCCCCAGGGATCCCTGTTAAAATAGTAATAAACATCTGTGTGCAAAGTGGGAGACACCTAAAGAAGAAAATCCAACAAGGCTTTTTGAGGATTTTGGTTTTAATACATGAGAATATGACATGGCCTATGGTATTATTATCCAAATGGAGTTAAATAGCTAAGAACAAAAAAATATTAAACAAACCCCTCAGAATTCCAGCATCCTGTCCAGCCCCAAAACTGAATTTCCCCTTACAGGCAATGTTTTTGGTGGTTATAACTTGACTGCTGGCTGAGAGATAGGGATCTCCACTCAACACCATTGCATGCTGCACAGGCAGGTGCAAGATCTTCATAGACCCAGAGTGAGAAGAAGAAACTGTCCATGATTCTTCCAGCTCCTTCTAGATTAATTAATTTCTAAATACTTTTTCATGAACATTAAGAATACTTTTATAAGAACAAGGAGTTACAATTCACAGAGCAGAGATGTGCATATAAAGAATACTAGCTATTGGAAATGGTTCTGGTTTTCTTCAAAATGTGGTGATTTTGCTTCTCTCAACTTCACCTCTCCCTGGAAAAGGGGAAGAGTAAAATCTGGAATTAAACTGAATCCACTTCTGGAATAAGCAAAGATAGTTTCCATAGATACCTGACAAGAATGACACCTACTCATGGCAGGTATCATTTTCAAATCAAGCTTATGAATATGGTCCAGTAGGTGTTGACAACCACGGCCAAGCTCCAGCATCACCCTCCACAAGTCAAAATGTGACACTGTATATTGAAAATGAATTCCTGACATGGTTCAGAAACAGCAGATCAGATCTCAGGTGTGTATGCACAAGGGGATGCACAGATAAAATAGCATGTAACTGAAAAACGCTTTTCAGCCAGAAATCCATCTATCTGCATGTATCAGGCTGTTGCAAAGGCATATAACAGCCTGGGAACCAACAACGCTGAAGGACTTCTCTGAAGATCTCAAAGCTCTTCGCAAAGAAAGGAAAGTGAGCTAAGTTACACTTTTGTGTCTGCACCAAACAGGTGACTCAGCCGCAATCCAGGTCCCCCAACTCATAGCTTTTAGTGTGCACCTGCACACACATGTAAGCCTGCAGGTGATAAGAGGAATGGGTTGGACTAATGACAGGCTGCATGGGAAAGCCTGAACCTGCTCTTCTTGGAAACAGACCATCAATGAAAGAACTGCAGTCCAAGTAATATGCTTCCCTTCTAATGAAAGGTTAGTTGCTGCCAGTTCCCATAGCAGTTTCCAAAATCCCCCAATGCTGACCATCACCACCACCAAATTTTAGGGCAAACAGTCTGTGCTGCAGTCACTGCCCCAGGTCCCTGTAGTTATAAATCATCTGTCCACAACAGCAACAGGGCTAATTGGTCTATCAGCAAAGAACAGAAACAAAGGATCTCTCCTGCCAGGGTCACTGCGGTGCTTGAGAAACACAGGAAAACTGAGCCAAAGCATCTGCAAGCCCTTGTGCATCCTGCTTTCTTGCTTTGTATCCTTTTCTGAATCTCATATGCACAATGAAATAAATTCCTCCCTGAGTCCCCAGCCCTTCCCAGAGACCACAGCTGCCTAGAAGCTTAGGAAAACATATTCAAGTAAGAACAAGATCCAGTTACAGTGTGGATATTAAAAGAACCATATGACTTCTCACAAGCAGATAGAAGGATAACTATTTCTTACCTCCACACATCTGAGACAGGATAGCAGACTCAAGAGCTCTACCAGGAGCCCAAGTACTTTGGGGATCTCCATCCCTCCTGTACGAAGTGGGCAGAAGCTTCCTCAAGCATCACATTGTCGTTCAGCTGCCGGACTCAGCTGCTGCCTCCTCCCTGGGCTCTGCAGCTGGGTTTCCCCAAGAGCAGGGCACTAGCCACTCCGCACTGGAGGGAGCGGGATGCCTCTTCCATTTCTATACAGGTAAAGGGATCAAAGTTCCCAGCGGCATCCTAGATTTTCACTTTCTCCTTCCTTCCTCTCCTCATCTCTTCTCTTTGATTCTCCTCAGAAAGGGAAAAAAGAAGGGAGAGAAAGAAAGGAGAACATGCTCCAGATTTTCTATAGCACCCTTAAAAACAGGAGGAGGCAGGCGCAGGCGGGTGGGGCGCAACGCTCAGCCCGCTCCCGCACCCCGCTGTCCCCTCCCTCTGCCCCAGCCAGGTACGCGCTTCTCCCCCGTGCCAGCCTCCGCCTCCCCGCCCCTGACTACCCAGCTGCGGGGCCAGCCGCTCTCTGCTCGTCCGCAATGCCTCCTTCCCGCTCCCGCCTCTGCCTTCCTCCCCAAGCCGCAAAGGCTGCGGCGGGAGCCGGGGACGGGTCCTGCTGCAAAACCTCCAGCAGCAGAACTGGAGAAGGAAACCGCTGGTGCGCGCACACTCGCCGGAGATTAGACTTGTTGGAAGGAATCTGGACTTTATCCCCCCCACCGCTGCCTCCTCGATTAGCTGCTTGCAGCTTCCCGAGGTCAGACTCTCCTCAGATTTGAACGCAGGTAAATAGGACAAAGAAAACTTTGTTAAGCAGCTTTTAGATGTCCCCATGCAAAACCCACAGGTGGCACAGCTCTCTCCAGGGTGCATTCCCAATTTTCAGCCCTGCATCTTGCCTTCATGGGTATTTCCTCCAGAGATCTTTCCCATCAAAATGTCTCCTTGACCTTGGGCTGTAAAGTTATTTTCACTTGCTTGGCTAGGATGCTTTTGAGAGGGTTGATGATTATTGCCATGAACAATGCAACGGGGTTTCTCAGCGTTTTCACCTTAGGGCTCCTTCACATGAATTAGGGTTAGAGGCTTCATAAACATTATTAAATGTAAGAAGGGAAATGGTCCATTTGAAGCTGTTCAATTTTGGAAATTGTTTTAATACCTTCTCTGTGCTGCTCCTCAGCTCTGTGCTGCTCCTCAGCTCAATCTAACAAGCATTTCTTGTATTTATATTCTGGTTTTGGAGGAATTAACTCCTGGTGTTCTGCAGTATGAAACATGAAGGTCACCTTAAGAAATGAGCTCACTTCTGGCTAAGTCTGCTGAGCAGCATTTCCAAAGACGCGTTCAGCATAAAAGCAAGGAATGGGCTGGTAAAAATCCATTGGCTTGACAAAAAAGTATCTTTTTTTTTTCTTTTTTTTTTTTTTTTTACTTCTTTCTTCCCTCACTTATTGCCCATTACTCACTTCACATGACAGTTTTGTGTTGCCTCATCCTCAGTCACTCATCAAATACTAGGAAATTCCACTTCAAGACAGATTTCTTACAGGAGTTGCCGAGTGGTAGGACAGAGCCCTTTCTGGAGTGGATTTGTACCACAGTTCATTCTGGACACAGTGGCTTTGGCCAAGAATTACACTTAATTAGATGCAAATCTCCTATATCCTTACACAAGGGGGACAGATGATCAGGGCAGCAGAGGATGGAAATAGCTTAGATGCTACAGCATGCTGTAACTCTTGGGCAGCACTGGCAAAAAAAAGAGCAAACCAAAATGAAAATATGGAAATATGCTGGAATTTAGAACCACTTACTCCAGTGAAAACACGAGGAAAGGAGATATTGGATGCAGGAACGGAAACTCTATCAGCATTCAGAGCAATGTGCTCCTTAGTTGAGAGGTTGTTGATGCCTCTTCAGAACTCCCGTAAGACATTCACTCATTTAACCCTCTGACCCATACTAATAGGGTTTAACACCTCTAGCAAAAGCCTGTACGGACTGGATTTCTCTCACAGTAGCTTGTAAATTGCTTCCCTCTGAAGGCAAGGCCCTCCTAGATTAAGTGATTTCCTGGACAAAGTGATTCTAAGGGAATGCTGACCAGTGCAGCAAAAGCAACCAAAGTCCAAGTCTGGTATTCAGTTCCTGGAGAAGTGACAAACAGTGCAAAGACAGGTTTTGCAGTTGTCTCCTCTGTGGTGGCTTTTCTTTCAGAACTATTTCCTTCTTGCTATTTTTCCTGGCACACGTAATGGAATTTTCTTAAGAGAGGTGGATCTCAGATTGTCAAAAGCTTCTCATGGCTACATGGCCTTCTCCAAAGTGGAGAGGAAGACCAAGAAAGAAATTATACCAATCGAACTATGTCAGTTTAGATAGGTAAGGTATCTAAAGATAAGGTAAATCAGATCTTGAACCTTCTTGTGTAGGCAAGTTTGATGTAGTTGTAAATACCTCAGTCTAAATATAAACACCTAATAAATTCCTAAGTCTACTATTTAAGAAAAATAATTTTTTCACCCTGATATAAGCACAGTTCTATAATAATGTCTGATTCCCCACCAAGTCTTTCTGTCTTGCTTCTTACAGATTGTTCTTTATCGACCCTTCTGAACAAGAAGAACCATCTTCTAAAATGTTCTTGGCTCTCTGGAATTCAACCTGCTTCTCCTGAACTGGCAGGACTACTATTCATTAAAATCAGATGAAGTATCAATGCTTCCTCCATAAGAGATCTTCAGTGAAAGCCTATAAAGAGAGGTAGTTAATAGCAGTCATAGCCAGAGCTGGTATAATACTCAAGCTGTAAGGAACAGGAGTAAGATCAAGGAATTCCAGCAGATTTGCCTAAATCCCGTTAATCTGACTTACGAACAGCTAGTCAGCTTTTGTTTAATTCTTTCCCCAACACATAATCACATACAGGTCTCTTGCAGCAATGTTCTTAACCAGTGGGCTCAGCACCAAACCCAGTTTTCTTTTATTCCCCAGCAACAGCATCATGGGGGTGGTACAAGCCCTGAACTCAGAGAGGACAGTGTCATTCACTGCAGTTACACACATGAACTACTAATGGAATGTTCCCCTATGAGCATATCACACGACATGTTTGAACACCCAATATAAGCCTAACAATGAGGTATGGGAAAACAAAAGCAGCTCAAATTGCCAAGGAAGATCACTAGCTGGAAGTTTTTTGGTTACAGCATGGGATCCCGAGCCAAAAGATCCGCTAGAGTACTTTTAAAAGAAGCACTGCAAAACCTGGGTGCACCTGAAAAGCATTCTCTTCCCTTCCATCTTCCTCCAAATAAATGCATCCCTTAAGGACTGGAAAACCTTAGCAAAGTAATTTCAAGTTCACAGTAGACTTGTAAAAAAAAGGTCAGAAAAAAACCCCAAACAACTGAACTTGTGAAGCTCACCATGAAACAGTAAAATCCAAAAATTGCTGTCCAGATTACTGGGAGCTGTGCAAAATGTAAAAAAAACCCAAAACCCAGAAAAATAAAGAAGTATTAGTTTCTGTGTTATAGCCTCTTTAATAATGAAACAGTCCTTCAAAGACACTAAGAACTTGGTACATTTAGCACAGCTGCTATCTTAAGAAGTGCAAAACTATACTTGTATTATCAAGTTTTAATATAAAGAAAGAAAAAACATCACCAACAGAAATTAATTTAGGATTCCTCACTCCCGATTTAGCTTGTCTCTCTCAGAAAACAAAGAATCAGCACATAACTTTTCAGAGAGTGTCTTTTGGACTTAAAATGCAAAATGTCATAGAATCAAAGGGTGGGCATCATGACCCGAAGTCCTCTGAAAGACACAATTATGCTGTAACAGCAACAACATCCAAGCTACCCTGTGGGATAACCCACTAATGAGCCATTGTAAGTAACAGTTAAAGGAAAACTGCTTCAGTAACTTGGAAGCATACACTTGACAAGTATTTACGTGATGAATAGGTATTGGCCTGGGGCTCCAGAGAAGTCAGCTCCAGCTCCACGCAAACTCTACAGTCACATGTGGGCAATCGAACTGTGTGCATATGCCTGGCTCCCCTCTTACTCTGCTTTTTCTTTATGTCCTAAAGAAATAGTGATATAAATGGTTCTATCATTAGCTTTCTGAGGCACTGCAGTTTTCTTAGCAATTAGGTACTGGTACTGAAACAACAGGGACCTGCCTGGAGTTTTGTGGAACTGTAGTGACAAAAAACCTAAATCAAACCTACTAATTAATGACATGATTTCAGTATCAGACTATGCTTGAACTTTCTCTCCCCTTTTTAGGTTTTTTGGTTGGTTGTTGTTTTTTTTTTGTTTTGTTTTGTTTTTGTTTTTTTTGTTTGTTTGTTTGTTTTTGTTTTTGTTTTTGTTTGTTTTTACCCAAAACAATGCAACATTTTGTTGCAGATTATGAGTTGCCCAAGCCAAACAACAGTCTTGAGTTATTTTATTATTGTACAGACCACATAATCAATCTGACACGGCACCAGACCTGCAAATCAGAAGGCCTAAATCTCAAGTTCCTCTGTTTAAAGTTATATTTGATCCGTAGCAATGTATTAACAAGGTATTTTGCTGGAGATTTCTTCTTTGTTTTACAACCTTCTTGTACAGCAGCAGGAATTAAAAAAATTTCAAGAGGAACCAAATTGTGTATACATACATGTAGGAGTATCAGTCCTGAGATTACTATCAATTTTAAGTTGGGTCAAAGTCTGGGCCTGAGCACTTTTTGATAGCAGCTCTGAAGTGAGACAGGAAGCTTATACATGTGGGGAAAGTCACCCCCTAACTGCTAGAAAAGGCATTTATATGCACTCCTAGAAGATTTAATTTCACAGTGAGGACCTGACTCCACACTGTGGCCAGCTGAACAACACACTTTAGAAACCCTAAGACTGTAAGACCCAAGAACATCATGAACAAAGTCAGCTGATGGTCAATATGGGCGTTTTTTGCTCTGGAATCAAAGGTGTGATAAAGATCCATATAGCAGTGCTGACAGATACCACGTGACATCACATGCTCACTCAAATTGACTTTTCACTTTTTTGCCAAAGACTCCCAACTTTAATTGCCTGCAGTCCCTTTAGTAAAGCCCATCATACGTAACGTGTGATCTGAGGAAACCTCCTCAGGAGACGATTCACTTGGCTTGAAGTTAAGTTTCCCCTGGGTGTCAGGGTGTCCTCCTCATTTCGATTCTTGCGATCCTTCTGAAAGAGAAAAAGAAACCTCAGAATATTACCCCTATGTATTTTCAGAGGGGAGACTCACCCCCCGAAACTACTTCTAATTGTACTGTGATGTTTCTTTCAGAAGAATGCTGTTTCTTTAAGGAACACTTACAGTAGCACTTGGTTTAATAATCACAAGGCTTTCAAAACCTTTAAGTGACGTAATTAATGACTCAGACAGCTTGAGAAGATGGTATGTTGCCATATTCTTAGTTAACAATATTATAAACTTATAGTAACAACTCAGATTTTTCTTCTTTTACTTGCCATTGTTCAATTTGATTCTTTGTAATCTAACAAATAACTGTGGACAATTTTTCATTTATGCTGTCAGACAGCAACAGTAAATAACCATTTAATAAATGATGATACTATTACAGAAAAAGAAAAAAAATGAAATAACTTAAGGACAAATTTAGTATATATACTTACCTTTAGCCTGCTTTTGAAACGTGACTTGATTTTAAGTTTATCACATAAATGGAAACCTCTAATTACCAAACATGAAATACATTTTTCAAGAAATTATCTAACCTTCAAAGCCAGAAACAGCCTAAAAGAACTCCTAGTTTTCAGAGGTTTGAGAATAGCTGTAACTACCTCACGTATCCAGCAAATTCTCTTTGTTATGAGGACTACTGAAACCAGTGGTTATTCCTCTATCACCTTGTCTCCACCCTCATCCCTGCAAGCACAGAATTATTTACAAATTTAGGACAGACTGGAATTAGGGAATCCTAACTCCTCCACTGTCTAGATAATGTAGGCACTGGATTGGTACCAGACTCAAATATTTCTTATTTTATTAAATCAGAGCAGTTGCAGAAACTTACCCACACTGTGCATCTCCCCAGTTACAACATAATCCATGTCCTGCACTGTACAAATCCTGTTCTACTTAACAGCTCCAAACTGTACTCTCCCTCTTTCAGAGCTATCATGCAATAAGAAGAGGCGCAGTGACTGCTATTGGTTCATTATTGCTGAAACTTTAGACATTAAAAAGTGGAATAAATTAAAGGAAATAGCCTAGGTTACAGTCAATTGACAGCAACAGAGGTTCTACCTCAAGAATGTGTCAAAACAAAAAGGACTGGATGTGTTTTATCCTTCATTATAACATATCAAACATCCACTCTATTCCTACAGTTGTTAATTTTAATTCTAATGGAATTTAATTTTAATTTAACTTCTGCATTCAAAAAGGAAGGTCTGTATGCTTGGTCTATATCATCCTCCACCTCTCCTACAGCTCAAATGGATTACAACCTCAATCAAATTGTTCAGAGAACATTATTACTGTTGGCACATAAAAAATGATTGGTGGCTTCCTCCTTCCCTACTATTAAGCCTTTATGAACACAAAAGAGGCTTTAATTACTTCTGCCTTTGCCACGCAGTCATAGAACGTCTGGATCTCCTTGGCACAAGCTGTGTCGTTGAAGTCATTCTGTTTCCAGCAGGCCATCATGACTGACATCTCTGTGATGCATGTCGCCTCTAGAAGGGAAGGACACAACCAAAAATCTCAGGTGTTTGGGCTGTCATGCTAACAGCCTCCGCCGTGCATAGATCTCCAGAGAAAAGTTTAAGATGGGGTAGAGGCCGGTGAGAAAAAACAGCACTAGAGAGCACATCTTTGTTTTGTCTAGGGAAGACGTTTCTAGCACAAAGGTTGGCACTGCTGCAGCCACCTGACAATTCTCTAGGTAAATGCTACGCTGAGCCATAACCAAGGATTTTACACATGCGATTCACATGCAACATATCGCAAGACACAAATTTAGGGCCTTTGTACGAGAAAATAACCTTTTCAAAGAGCACGTGTGCCAATTCTCTGGCACAGACCAGAGCTCTTTCACCGCTGCTGCCCTGCAGCGCCCCAGGCGCTTCCGAGAGTCAACTCGACCCAGCTCCGACACCACTATGACCCTTCCCGGGGCAAAGCCGGGGGAGAGGAGCGGTGGGTCAGCTCTCGAGAACAAGGCCGGAGGGCCCGCCGGCGGCAGCTCTACCCCGGAGGGGCTGAGGGCCCAGCTCTGCCCCCATCCCCGGCCGCCATCCCCCGGGAACTCACCTCCCGCCTGCTCCCTGCGGTTTGCTACCTTGTTGGCCAGCACCAGCGGCCGGGTCGGGCGCAAAACCGGGGGCCGCTTCTTCTGCCGCCACTGCCCGGAGACCCAGCGGGTGACCCAGGCCGGGTAGACGGGGGCCGCCATCTTCCTTGCGACAGGCGGCGCGGCGAGCGGGCTCCGCCCACCCGCGTGCGCGTGCGCGGTCCGGAGCGTGCGGTTCCCGGCCCCGCCGCCGCGCACCCCTCAGAGCCCAGGGCCGCTGGCCGGTGGTTGCTCCCTATCCCCTGCAAACGGCAAATCAGCTCGGCGTCACCGCGCTTTTCTCCCCAACCCCGTCCCTCCGGGCAAAGGCAACGGCCGTGACTAGGAGAGGAGTTCTCCTAACAGCTCCAACCATCTGCATCCCAAATCTTCTGCAGAAAACCTAAGCCCCGAGGGAGCATGCACACTTCAACGGGAGCAGAAGAAATCGTGATTATTTCAAATAGTTCAGATGAAACTTACAGAATTCTTTTGCTGCTGTGCGGAAACTTCTCTTAGTGCTTGAAACACAGCATTGCTTCAGTCCCAGCCCTTCATCTCTCTCCATTACACACTAACAGCTGCATCTCCTCTGCATTGTCCCTACTTTTTCTTCCAAGAAGATAGTGAAACTGATTCTTCTGAAATGGTAGTAGTGTTCTCACAGCCTCGAACTCATTAGTGGAGAATCCTCTTCTTCCCAGAAGTTTCTTTCCTAGTACAGGATTTAAATCCCTGGAAGTCCTCAGCTCATCTGGTTCTGGAGCCCTTATGTGTCCAGCTGAAAAGAGCAGATAATACAGAAGGCACAGTAACGTTTCGAAGTCTGAGGTACAGTAGATTTCTGTGAGGGACAAAGCAGATGTAGAGAACTGAGGAGTTAGTCACTGAGGACCTAAAATACTCAGATGCTTTTCAGATAGTAGACACTGAATAGCCATTTACCATCCCTTACAGGGCTTCTTCAGGTATCAACATTCTCCCTTGTGCACTGGAGGACTGAGGAAGAATGAGGTTTTTTCCACAGGAACACTTATGTTTAGAGTTTTCTGACCATATACAGAAAGACAAACCAAAGAAGCTGGGAACTTTTTTTTTTTTTTTTTCTTCCCCCTCCCCTCCACTGGACATCCCTTAGGAGGAAAATATATTTAACCTCCTAGCTACAGACATAACCCCCAAAGCACTCCCCTTGCCTCTCCCAGTCAAGGAAGTTAAGACACCAGAGTTTGTTGCCTTGAGCTAAACATCACCAGACTATTCTCCTATATCATACCAGAATAATCTCAGTATCATTACTAGATTTTATGGCATCTGCATATTCTGGTATGTCTGATTCTATAATCATTTTTGTGTTCTTTTAAAAATAGTACTTTCTTAAAAGCTCAATTTGAAAAGTATAAGACATTTTCAAGTAAAGAAAATATTTCTTTTGATCCTCTTCAGAAGCAAATTTACATTTCTTTAGGTCCAAATTCAAACTGTCTGTCTGGAAGGGCTGAAACATTTTGGCAGAAGGGATGTTTCTCTGCTTCCATTTTTTCTGATGGGACAGGAAACAAGCTGTTGTTTGAGCTTGGCTACTAGTGGAGAAGCAGAACAAGCTGACACCTTCAAATTAGGCTAGAAGGCTGGCATCCTGCAACTCTAAACTTGAGGAAGCTTGCAAATTCAAGATGGGGAGATTAAGTACTTTTTTGGTATTTGAGTTCACATGGGGTTCAGCTACTCTTGGTTTTGCCTCTTCTAGTTACCCCTACTGATCCCCCCTCTTCTGTGCTGCATTTGCCTGCTGCAATTACTAACTAGACTTGCAGAAGAACAGTAAAAAGGAAAGACACAAATACTAGGACATAAGAGAAGCTGAACTGCACTCTCTGTAAATCAACTTCCCTTTTGCCAAATTACATTAGCTAATGGTGGCAGCACCTTCAGGTACATTCACCTTCAAAAGCTGCACTCTCTTTTAAGTAATTCCAAGAAAAATGGGGGGGAAGGGAAGAGAGGCTGCTAACGGCAAGCTGCACAAGGAGAATTCTAATAGCTTCCTGACAGTTACTGCTGTCTGCATTAGAATCTTTCTTTTTTTTTTTTTTTTTGGCATTCAGCCTGGGACTGGAGCATTGGTTTAAGAAATACCCAAGCAGACAGAATAATGTACGTGACAGTGTCTGCCCACACCATGCAGAGATGCCTGAAGCAAGATACACATACATTTTAAGGGAAAATGTTACTACAGAAGACATGTGTTACTCAATAGCCAAGTCTCTCTATAGACTGTACTTTGTATGGCTGGCAGCACAGAGACACTAAGGGATGGCACAGAAGTGCCGACGGTCAGAGAACCAATTCCCTCAACACAGAGTGAACCCCACTGATGTTTCATTGTGAATCCTCAATGTACAGCTATAAAGAACATGTAAAAATCTAACTGCAGTTACAACTACTTTACTTGGATCAACATAATTAAAACTGAATCCTAGTCTATGTTTCAGCTAGTTGCTATTACAAGTTGAAAAGAATCTCTCACAACTGGAATAAAGGCCAATTATGATGCTACAGTAAATGCTATGCCACAATTAAATACAATGCTAACAATGTTATAAGGTACACCCTTAAAATGGGATTGTTGTCTTAAGTACCTCTTTAAGAGGTGAAAAATTACACCATGGATCCTTCACTTTCTGGAATAACTATGCAAGACCTCCAGACTGCCTAAAAAACACTTAAGGGATGAGGCTAAGAAATCAGTTGTCTTGGGATAAATGACTTGATAGACACGATATCAAAGCGTGACTTTCTCAACTGCTTGGATCCATCTTTCAGGTACATTCCTGTATATTCACCCAAGTTTATCCTGAATACTCCAGTTCTCCTACAACTTCATAATGCCCAAACCTACCGCAATTTATTCTCAGCTGTCTCACCCTGACCTCCTTCAACTCCAATTTAATTGGCGATGCCTTAAAAGTTAAGGAACCCCCACTTTAACTTTAGTAAAGTTTTTCTAGGATTCCAGTTGGTTCATACTTATTGCTCTCTGCTGAGCTACTGTGTTTGGACATTAGCACAACGACAGATGTAATTTCATTTCTGACGTGTCACTCCCCATCCCAGCTCCAATGCTAGCCTACCTTATCCTGAGCTATCCCAATGAGATCAGCAACCCTGCACTTTCTGTCTACCTGACTAGTTCTGAGCTTCGTCCCTAATCCCTAACTGAAATCTACTCAAATCCAGCCCATTTCCACTGCAAATTACCTGCCGACTCCTTATTTTCTCAGAGATACCACAAAGTATCACGATCTGCTCTGATCCATTCCAAGATCCCCTGAACCATCTCTATCTGAGACACTTCACCATTAGATTGGTCTTTAATGCAGGAAAGAATGTACATAAAAGTATACAAATTAAGATGCCAGTCATGTCAGAACTCTGGAACGAATTCTGCATCTCATTCTTCTCCACTCTTCCTAATGCAGCAGGGCCATGTATCTCACTGCCAGCTTCAAGACACTGAATCTTCAGAGAAGTGCACTTTGTTAAAGCCTGACACAGGCTTTGGCTCAGCTGGCCATATCACTAAAAGGATTTTGTCTCTGATTAATTTAAACCTGTCAACAGAGGTCTCTGGGCAGAATGAAGGAACGTGCCACCCTGAATGTTTCTGATTAAAACTATTTCTCAGAAGGCGCCTGGAGATCCATCAACAATCTTAATTAAATCCAACCAAACGGATGACAGTTAATCCTTAAGGGAGTGGCTCTCTTGGGACAATGGCTGAAGAGTGCATACGGAAGGAAGGTAAAGGAGGCAGATGGCTGCTTGTGTAACATAGCAAAGCCTGTTTAAACAGTAATGTCCCTAATGGCTGTTTTTCAATTCAGTTTATCCGCTTCCCAGTCCTCTAAAAGTAACTTGTTCTTCCATGCCAGTTAAAACTACCCTCTGCCAAGGTTTGTGAGGAGCATTTCTTGGCTGCACTTTGCAGACAAATTCCAGGGAATCTCATTCGCCTTTTGCTCTAAACATACACATCCACTGTTTCTTGGCTAGCATTCTACTTACCATCACAAAGCACCTGGAGATCCTTCAGTTCAAAAACTACTAGTGACAGAAATAAGAAAAGGTAGTTCTTCTTCAGTTCTAGAGATTATCAATGTTAGGTATCAAATCAGTATTCTTCAGTGAGGTTATATGCTTCCTACAAATGGTACACCTTGCTAAAGGACAGAAAATACAGACTACCAGTTCAGTATATAAAATAAGCAGCTTCTTACTGAAAAAACAGACAGCACCTGGTATTACAGTTTTGGCAGGAGCATGAGAACTTTAGTTTATCCAATGCAATTACCTGAATTGCTAGATTTTCAACCTTCTGTTAGACATTTTT
>JANHGN010012745.1:0-56179 GCA_024605025.1 Megaceryle maxima
AAAACAATCAAACCACCAAACCACAACACCAACTCTTCATCCTGGTTTGGATGCAGTCAGCTTCTAACTGTAGAGGCCTTAAAATTCAGGCGACGGGTTTTAAGGAGACATCCAGGGATTTAGCAATGCCACTTTGCCAAAGCTAAATCTCCCAGAACCTCCTGCCTAGTGAGGGCATCAGCTAATGTATGCCATAATTTTGTACAGACAGCCCCAGAGTCTCCTGCTGAATTATTTATTAGTAAGACTAGTTGTTTGTCAAGGCAGATAATGGGGAAAATGTTCCCTGGGAAAAGATAGATAATAGTTGTGCTTTTAGTCTAAAAAATAAACTCACTTTATATATTCAATTATATTTTTACTCGAAGTTGAAAAACTTTTAATAGCTGGTCTTAATAGGTTAAAGAACATTTTAAAGATGGAAAGATCTCAAAAGATGTATTTAAACTGAGGAATATTTTGATTTGGTAAAGAATTGGGAAATTACGTGTTTTTGCAAACCTATTTAAATGCACTGAAGAACTAATGACTTCTGATAAAAAAAAAAAATAATTTTCAGCTTTTGTTTTGCTAAAATTTTCAGCTTTTCTTTACTGATAGCAATGCAAAGGAAAAATAAAGGACATGGGGCAATTCAGTGGCCTCAAAATGTAAGGAAAAGAAACTCTAGTGAGAAGTCCTGCTGCTTATGTCCAGGCACCTCTGAAGCAACGTAACCTTGTCCAGCAGTTCCCTCAAGGAGTCAGCTCTCGCCCCAGATAAACTCCCAGAGGGACAGTGAAACCCACTGTTGCTTTAGATACGTAGTTTTCACTGTACCACGCGGGGCATCCTAGTATTACCAAGGGAAGTATGCCAAAGTGCAAACCTTGCCTAGGCAAAAATTCGTGTGAGTATCGATGAACGCCTGTGGTAGCTTCCAGTTTATGAATGTAATTTATCATTCATTCTCTAGTGGCCTGATCTGGTTTTGGATTAAGCCAGTGGAAAAACTCCTGCCAACTTCATTGGCAGCTAAATCAGGTCATAGATGGAAAGATACAGAATCTCTAGCAAATTTCAAAAGCTCAGGTAAACAGGCAGGCAAAGATTATTTCTGACCATCAGTAAAGAGAACACAAAATAGTATTAAAAATTACCTGTTCAGTCAACACACGTAAAGTAAAAACTAAACTTCAAGCATAAGTAGTATATATATTATGACTTAGGTAGCATATCAGGGATAACTGTTAGCTACATAAATTTTAAATGATGACAAGTATACATAGAGACCAGATCTGGATCTGCATTGAACGACAGAGTTGCCAAGTGTAGTTTTGTTTTGCCTCTGTCTGTCGACACCACCAAAACAGAGTTACAACAGCACTGAAAGAAGAAAGCATCAATAAACTTTCAGCTGGGCACAGTCACAACACACAAAGAGAGCTCTAATAATGCAGATTTAGAAGGAAACAATGTTTTTGGGAAAAAAAGACAGGAGGGTGGAAAAGGTATGGAACACTGAATGTCATCATCTTACACCTACACTATGTCTATCTTTCAGGCACAGGCACATTTAACAGCTCCCTCAGGCAGGACACTGACAGAAGCCATCAAGAAATAACAGGAAATATTAGATGGTCATTCCTGCTATGGAAGACAGGGGACCTTGGTTGATTCTGATGAAATCTTACAGTGGCCTTCCAGTACTTAAAGGGGACCTACAGGAAAGATGGAGAGGTACTCGTTATGAGGGATTGTAGTGATAGGATGAGGGGTAACAGTTTCAGACTGAAAGAGGGTAGATTTAGATTAGACATTAGGCAGAAATTTTTTGCTGTCAGGGTGGGGAGACACTGGAACAGGTTGTCCAGAGAGGTTATGAACACCCGATCCCTGGAAGTGTTCAAGGCCAGGCTGGATGGGGCTTGAAGCAACCTGGTCAAGTGGGAGGTGTCCCTGCCCCTAGCAGGGGGGTTGGAACTGGTTGATCTTTAAGGTCCCTTCCAATCCAAACCATTCTATGATAAGAATCTCTGGCTCTCTGATGGGGCAGGAAGAGGAACCCCGGTTCCCTTGACATCCCCCCTTTCTACTTCCCCTGCTCCTACCCCTACCCCACACTACAGAGAAGCTGCAGCTGCCTCTGATGTATCCTTTACACATTGGCTAATAAGTACCATTTTCAACTGGAAAAAATGCTGATCTGTAGACTGAGCAGCAGACTTTGAAAATACACTCATACAATACCTAGAGTGTAATAACTGAAGAGGAAGTGTAGCTGTTTAAAAAGGCTATAACAGAACAACCAATCTAGTTATTAATCTATTCTTGGAAATAGAGAAGTACCATCACAGCTTATGCTTTCCAGATGACTGCTCTAATCAGACCCTGTAAGTCAGAAAGAGCTCAATTTTTCCCCGTGATCTTTATATTCTTCATTAAGCTGACAATCAGCATGAATTAATCAAGCCTTAATCTGTTCATTCTAGGAGAAAATATATTTCATATAGAAGATTTTCCATTTTTCTCTAGAGTCGCTAATTCATCCACATTAGGCCTCGAGAGCTGGAGAAGCTACACAGAAAACTCTCTGCTTCCACTCACGCAAATACTCCCCAAACCTGATGGCCATTTGCTATGACCCACACAGTCAAGTTCAGCAAGGTCCTTGGTACAAGCTTCACTTCCAGCACATGAACTATCTCATTTAAGACAGTGCTTCACCATAACCTTGGAGACTGAGACAATCCCCACTTGTCTTTTTTCCTCATCACCCAGAAATTATAACATACTGATTTAGGAAAGGAAGTCCCTCATCACAGCCATGAGGGAGAATACTCAGGGAGGAGGAACAGAAATAGGGTGGGTGGAAAGGTCTTCTCTCCCTCATGGGATCTCCAAGCCTCTGGCAAGCAGGAGTTATGGGACTACCTAAAACAGAGGCTGCAACCAGACCATCATGTTTAATAGCATCTGATAAAGATGTGAACAGCTCTGCAAGGTCCCTCTTGTACTAATGACAGTCAGTTCTGATAAACACTGTTTTCTCTAATTCAACATTCCACTTCTAGCATTAACTACATATTTTGATTTTTTGGGAGGCAGAGTTTGCTTTTCTGACTACATTAGCAAAAACTGCAACCATTTGGATGTAGAAACATCTACATGTTGTCCCTAATATCTGAAGCTGAGATTCTACAATTATAAGAAGTATTTTGACCACAGATGTCCCTTCAACTCTTATGCGCCCAAACCAATGAACAACTTGCAAGACTTTCAAACAGAGAAACCTTCAGGACTCTGTGTAGCCTACTAAAGTGTGCTCAACAGAGCTGCAAAATTCAAGGTTTGGTTGTGGTTTGGTGGGTTTTTTTTTTTCCCCCAAGCTTTTAGGAAATTGCAGCCTAGAAAAAACATAGACCATTTGCAGAGACCACTGTGAATACCAGCTCGTATGTCAAATTCCTCTCTTCCTACAGCTTGCCACTCTTTGTATTCAGAGGACAGCATCAGGCTCTCTTGCCTCTAAATTAAGTTCAAGGAATTTAGGAAGTAAAGAGCGGATTAAGAGATAAATTGTTTCCAATTGCTTTTTCTGTTTTGCCAATAGAGACAGATTTTCTTCTTGGGCAAAAATCTAAGGCGTAGTTGAGGAGCAGGTGGATTGCGTGTGTTTCCCTCAGACATATAGACTACCATGCATATGCCGGGTGAATATTCTATAATGCTCAGCTTGCACAGGCTGCTTTCATTAACCCAGTGTTCCACTTTTATTATCTGCCTAAAAATAGCAGTGTGAAATAATTGTCAGATTTCTCAAAGAAAAAACACAGAGCAATTCTCCTAATTGAGCCAGCTATTTTGCTTGCACTTACCTTTCAGAGATGCTGGCTGCCTCTGAGCCTGGCCCTTATTAACGTTTTTTATGAATCAATTTTATATGGAAACCACCCAAGCATTAGAAGCGGCTCTTCTTTAGGTTTTAGGGGAATTGACATTTCAGTCACTAGCTATCCTGCATGCAAAACATCTTTGAATCACTAAATGTGTGATTACATCTTTCCACAGGCCTTCCTCTAATGGGAAATCAGTGTTCCATTTACAGCAGAAGGGCTGAAATGGTTTAAAATTTCAAGAGCTTTCATGATTCACCTCACAATAACACAAACAAAACGCAAGTTCTAATTTCCAGCACCTTCCTGATCTACAGTGCTAACATACCCAAAAACTACCCATCAGGCAAATTACAAGGGAAGGTGCCTTCCCAAGATCTTCTGAAGATATACATGAAAAATAAAAGTAAATTTTTCAGCAAGAACCAGATTGCAACAGGCTTGTGGGCAAGCAAACAAACATGTGCACGGGTGGGTGGTGTGCAGGGAAGGAGGAGGTAGGGAGCAAGTTTTGAAATCCCTGCCACTTGTCCTTTGCCTTGCACGGCCTGCATAAGGACCTTCTGTAGTTCTACTTTCAGCACACCTGTGAAGGAAGAAGAAAGGTAAGAGACATATCTGTGCATCACTCTTAAATATTACGGTATTTAAGAGTCTTCATATGAAAGAATAAGTACCATCTGTACCCCACTTTTTTGAACTCAAAGTAAAACCCATGCAGAAGGATTTTTTTTTTTTTTTTTCAGAACAAAAGCACTTAAATTCTCAAGGGCAGTGAATAAAAAGATACCTGTAAACAAGCAGATAACACAGCCACAGAGATAGCCTTGGGCTGGCAGGTTCCACCATGGAAAGGGCCTGACACACTGCTGGTGAGAGTGAGATCAGAAAGGCTGAGGCACCCCCTTCCTCTCATTTTACTCTCTCCATCAAGGCCAGCACCAGCTGTGCTCGATCACTTGTTTTGTAAGACCTTAATTTGGTTTCCCTGCATCCTCATTTACACACCCACACACAGCCCAACTCAATTTTTGCTTTTTGCTTGGGGCTAAAGTGAGATAGTTATGCTGGAATCAAGCCATTCTCCATCATATCTGAACAGTCTTGTCAGCCAGGTGAAGTCCCCAGTGACTGGTAAAAGGGAAACATTGCACCTATTTTTAAAAAAGGTACAAAGGACCACCCTGGGAGCTACTGATCTGTCAGCCTCACCTCTGTGCCCAGGGTGATCATAGAACAGATTCTCCTAGAAGCTGTGCTAAGGACATGGATGTGATTCCAGACAGCCAGCATGGTTTCACCAAGGGCAGGTCCTGCCTGACCAACCTAATGGCCTTCTGTGATGGAGTGACTACATCAGTGGACACTATGTATGCAGGTGAATGGATTCCTTAGTCTCCTTGTACATTTGAATTTTACTGTCTTTTTACAGAGTTGTACTGCCTGCTGTTTACTTCACACTAGGAGACCATTTTTTATTTTAGCTAACTGGACTCATTCAGAGCTCCTACTATCTTTCTCTATCAGACTAAAATTCACTGATTATTATCACTAGAAAGTGGTCAGTGAACCTGCTTTTTAAACAGACAAGATACCACCACTTATTTTCCTGTTTTCTTTCCCTGTTACTGGTTATGCAGGAGTGGAATAGGCTAGTGGGGGATGATAAAATACAGATGGTTTTCAACAAGGGCATGATAATAGGAGAGTGTCTCCAGGCTGGGGAGAAATACAGATTTGACGTCTTAGCTGTTACAGCTAAAGTCTAGGTCCAAAACACAAAAGTCACATTTGCTTGTGCAAGAAATAAAAGCATGCTTTTTAGTAAGGAACTGCTACCTTGAACAGCCTAAGGGATTTCCAAGAGATTTTATTTCTGATGGTTTGTTAGATCTGTTTCTTATGTAGCAATAGACGGAACTTGAAGAAAATCTGTCAGGCTTATTCTCCACTATCTTACATCAACTCTATGCTAACACAGCAGAGCAATTTCCCACCCAGCACAGAAACTGGAAATTAGATACTCTCCATTAAACTCAGCTGAAGCTTCTGATTTTTACTGTTACACAGGCTTGTAATTCTAGTCATCCCATTCCAGTGAAAAACATTTCTACCAAAACCAATTTAATCTATATTCTCATACCCAGAAATGTACACAACAGTTTTTACCTAATGCAGATTCTCCCACATTTTTATAAGGCTAAATAGTTCCCACTGTAGTTCTAAAAACCTGTTATTCTTCTATTTCCTTCCATCAATCAGTGCGCTTTTGTTTTTTCAGCTTTGTGTGTAGCTTAAAGGCTACACTGTAGTAACAGTGTAGTAACACTGCTAGAAACCCAAGGAAAATGCTCAAACATAAGAGATTCCCCAAATCAACTTTAATGGAATTAAAGATTAATGCAGCACAGTGAATATATGCCTAAGACCCTCCTATACTTCTGTGTAGACTCAGCACTACAGCGACAGAATGTGTTTTTTACCTGTCTTTCACCATGGGAGATGCAATTTTGTTGCAAATGTCACATTTCAAATCTCAAAAGCAAAAAATATCCATATGTGAGAAATCAAGATGTGAAGGAAAAAAAAGAAAAAAAAGTAGTTATTTAACAATTTAACACAGTTCACAAAAGTCACTTCAGAAAAAGAGGAAAGAGAAAATACTTAGATAGGCAACAATTAATGTCATTCTGTAAAAACATCTTTACTGTGCTCCTGGAAAGACTAGATTACTTTTGACGAAAATTAGCTGTCTCTCACACAGCATTTTATTCTTGCAAATATCTGTTCTAGATTCATGAAAAGGAGAAAGAAACATCAGAATGATATTTGGATAGCACCAATTCCTTTCTCCGCCCATAATTATTGAAACAAAGTTCTTATGTCTTGGAGAGGTTTCACAGAGCATAGTACAGCCCATTAAAGTGATGATCAATATGAGAAAGAGACTTGAATAGGGACATAAAGAATAGCAATTTTGACTTATAATGAAGAATGAAATGTTTTGGAATAGCCAAATTATTACTTTTTGGTGTTCTTTTGCTGCTACAGGTCAGTAGGCTATGACAAACAGGAAGAACAGCTGTGACATTTGGTAAATCATGAGATTGTTTGGAACCAGCAAGCCCAGGAGAGATGTAAAATTATGCAGATATTGAAAACTTGACACAAAATACTTTCGGTTGACTCTGTTTCCAGGAAATTAAAATAAAGAAATATGTTTCCAGGAAATGGAAATAAAGAAAACAGCCCAGCTTTGTTTTAAGCCACGTGCATCCCTTCTCCCAGACTTCAGAGAGCATTGCATGAGTTCCATCAGTCTCGGAACTAACCCACAACCCACACACCATAAAGAAATAAAATACCAAGTTAATTATGTAGCCCAGAGACATCTCTTTTTCACAGACCCTTGCCTTCTCAATAAGCTATCAATCTTTTTCTCCAGATGGTGTTGCCTCTCTTCAGTTGCTCTATTGTTTCCTTCGTTATGCAAGCGGTTTCTTGATTAAAATTTGTCAGCTGCCTTTCCCCTAAGCGTTCTCCAAATTCAAATACTATTTGCAGTTGTTAAATACATAAAAAATAAAAAAGCACAAAAAAAAACCCCAAAACACTCCCAAAGTCACTCACTAAAAATATTAAATGGAGAATGGAAATATGCATTTTGTCTCTATGTTCTCCCAGAAGACAGATGTAGAAGAGTTTATCAGTAATATGTCAAAGTCCGGATGCTTACCTGGAGCAATATAGTTTCACTGTCCCTTGGCTCACTGTTCACTCCATCTCTCTACATGTGCCTACTCTCTGCTCTTAGTATAGCAGGTAAGTGAGCTATGTTTATGTTCCAGCTTTTATACATAAGTATACAGTTTTCATCCTTAGCTATCCCTAAACCAAGCTATTTTCAAAGGAAACATTACAACTTGCATTGCAATAGGGTAATATTTTCACAGGGTAACACCATAGTTCTCATGAAAGTGTACGGGTACACCCATAAGAGATGAACTTTAAAAGATTTATAGTTTCAAATATTAAGAAAACCCTTGAAATGCAGAGGGTTCTCCAGCTCATATTCAAGTTTTCTTCATCTAAAATGCTGGAATCAAATCCTCTCAAGAGCAAGTTTCAAGAAGCCTTTGAGAGTGTCATGGTCCTGCTTGGGCAAAAAGTCTCAGGAGGACAGCTCTTATAATATCACATCAGCACTACCTCTAGTCTTGGCCAGACTATACCAACAGTGACAGCCATGTAGAGACTAGCAGCAAAGGAAAATAAGACCATTTTGAACATGTGAAAATTCAAGAAGATACACAGTTGGAGAGTGCACACAATTATTTTGTTTATCCACTTCAGACTCATCCATTCCTCTCTGTATGCCTATTTTCACATTCCCCTCTGAAGCAAAGAAGCCACGTCTCTAGAACTTGCCTCTAAAATTCAGAGCTCTAGGAAAACTCAAAAAAAATTATACAAATACTTGCTTCAAGACACACTTCAGAGATATTTCATAAGACCTGCATTTGTAAATCTGGATGAATGAATATATTTTGCTGAGGCTCTCTACTTGAAGTTAAAGGAATGGTAATTTCCTTTGTGTTAGTCACTAGGCATAAAATAGAAATATGAAACTCTCAAGGTTTTATTATTACTCCACATATCAAGGAATTATAGCTTTTTAAGCAGACTTCCTAAATTTACTTTTCCTGTCTGTATGATATATAGAATGCTACAAGACAGTCAGAAATAAAGCTTGGCAGGAAGGTAAAATATTTTACTTTTCAAATGACAAGTGTATGTTTGTTTGGTTTTTTTTTTTTTCAAAATGCAGTTCCCTTCATTTGAGGAACATTTTAGCGTGAAATTTTGAGTCCTTAAAATCAGTGGTAAAAACCTGATTGACTTCTTTCAGTCAGAAGCTCTCTTTTCTCTTCAAGACTTCTGTCAAACACTTTACCTTCAATGGTGTGCAAGTGGCCCTAAATTCACCAATTCAAAATCACTTGTTCAGTCAGGTAAGGTTTTTCTCTCATGCCAGGATTCATCCATGCAGCCTGCATACAGGCTGAAGCCAGGACTTTGATTTTCAAAGGTGGCTACAGACCCATTTTTGGCTTTTGAGCAAGGAATAACAAACCTTTTATCTGTATTCTGAAGTGGGAAAACAGAAACAAAAGTCCTGAAATTATTACATACAGAATCAAGGAATAATTGTGGTTGGAAAGGACCTTGTAGATCACTGACTCCAACCATACCTACAAGAATAAAGAACACCTAAATATCTGACAACTAAAAGGAAACAAAAATCCACCACAAAACAAAACCACACAACACCAAAAACCAACACACAAGCCCCGTGCATGCCTGCCCCTAGAGCATGTAGTGAAGCACCATGTCAATTCATTTCTTAAATACCTCCGGGGCTGGTGACTCAACCACCTCCCTGGGCAGGCTGTTCCAGTGCCTCACCACTCTCTCTGTAAAGAATTTCTTCCTAATATCTAATCTAAACCTCCCTTGCTGCAACTTCAGGCCATTTCCCCTGGTTCTGTAATTAGTAACTAAGGAGAAGAGGCAAACACCCACCTCTCTACAACCTCCTTTCAGGTAGTTGTAGAGGGCAATGAGGTTCTCCCTCAGCCTCCTCTTCGTCACACTAAACATGTCCAGCTCGCTGAGCCTCTCCTCATATGCTGGCTCATGTCCAGCCGGCTGTCTACCAGCACCCTCAGGTCCTTTTCCGATGGGCAGCTTTCCAGCCACTCATCCCCAAGCCTGTAGCGCTGCTAGGGGTTGTTGTGACCAAAATGCAGGACCCGGCACTTGGCCTTGGCCCATCGATCCAACCTACCCAGGTCTCTCCGAAGAGCCTCCCTGCCTTCAAGCAGGTCAACACTCCCACACAATTTGGTGTTGTCTGCAAATTTACTGAGGGTGCTCTCAATCCCCACATCCAAGTCATCAATAAAGATGCCAAACAAGACTGGCCCCAAAACTGATCCAAGGGACACCACTGGTGACCGGCAGCCAGCTGGATTTCACCCCATTAATCACAACTCTCTGGGAATGGCCATCCAGCCAGTTTTTAACCCAGTGAAGAGTTTATACCATGATTTTTATTTCATATTCATCTATTTTATATTGGATATTTATTTTATATTGGTTTATACCAAGATTTGTTTATACCATGATTCACCAGTTTCTCCAGGAGAATGCTGTGGGAGACTGTGTCGAAGGCCTTACTATAGTTCAAGTAGACAACATCCACAGCCTTTCCCCCATCCAAAAGGCAGGACACATGGTCATAGAAAGAGATCAGGTTTGTTAAGTGAGATCTCCCTTTCATAAACCCATGCTGGCTGTCCCTGATCTCTTGGCTTCCCTGCAATTGCCATGAGATCTCACTCAAGATGATCCTCTCCATGATCTTTCCAGGTACCAAAGTCAGGCTGACAGGCCTGTAGTTCCCCGGATCCTCCTTCCCTCCCTCCTTATAGATAGGTGTCACATCAGCCACCCTCCAATCATCTGGTACCTCTCCTGTTGACCAGGATTTCTGAAAAAATGATGGAGAGAGGCTTGGTGAGCTCTCCTGCCAGCTCCCTAAGTACTCTTGGGTGAATGCCATCCGGCCCCACAGACTTATGAGTGTCTAGGTGCAGAGTTCAAAGTCTTCATTTGTTTCTTTTCCACTGCTTCAAAATTGCCAAAACCATAACTTTACAAACACTTAATTTTCAAACATGTAGTATTATAACTATACTGCCATATGGTGATCTATCAGCCATGAACAATGAGAAGACTGGAGGACACAGGAGCTCAGGGAACCTGAAAGGCATGATGTGTGCTATGGTACAGCTGGGAGTTTGTGTCAGGAGTTTGCTTTTTTGATTCAACTCCAGTGCAGAAAAAGAGGTGGACACATTTACGTATTTTATCCCCATTCAGCCCTATTTCTAGAACTATAGGTCACAGTTTAGGGTCCTTTTTCAAAATTACCTTTTGCAATGTTCCCCGTTTTTCAAGGTGCCACTATCATGTTAATCTTTTCCCAGAAAGTACTTTTAACATTTCATGATGTGATTTTTTTTGGCAGTTACTGTGTAACCACATGTGCTGGTTCAAATATATTCTGAGGTGTTCTGAGGGGGCTGAACTGGCTTCTTCAGTTCATCCCATGAAGGTCTGATTTGCTTTGTACTAACTGATCCAAGTACCAGTAACAGTGAGACAAGGGATGTGCAGAGCTCTTGTCAAAAAGGCCAAGTAAATCAGACTGCACTGAGCTCCATCCATGACACTGGTATTAAAAACTGGGATAGCTTAAAAACAAGCACTTATGCAACTTTAAACAGAGGACTGAAAGCTTAAAAGTTTGCAAAGCCTAACCACAGCCTGTGCCTTCAATTTGCACAACAGCTCTAGTAAAGGAGGGGAAAACACAGTAGAAAAATGAATCCTGAGATGTTACATGTCTGACTCCTGCTATGTTTGTTTCCAGGCAAATTTTCAAAAGCTCCTCTGTGGAGATATGGCCTGAAATGTCTAAGATTACAAAGTTGCAATGTGAACTAGAATAGCACACTATGAAGGTCCAACAAGCATAGAACAGGATAGCCATTTAAATGAAAAATGCAACCAGAAGCACATTATTCCAAATTAAAACTACTGGCAGGATAGACTTTTGTCAAGTGTGTATATACTGAACCTTTATTTGCATTTTCAAAGGATGTACATCACCTAGGCCCAACAAATGCAGCTATTTTACAGTTTCTATGCCAACTGTTTGCCTTTCAGAGCTACCAAATAAAATGAATGGTAAAAACCACTTTGTATGGTAAATTGATTCCCAGTTCTTTATCCCCATCATCCAACATTGCTTCGCTCAGAGGTGCTTAGTGTTTTAAGCTGTATCATGTTTATAAATAATTTTTTGTACAGAACAGTAATCCTAGACCATGAACATTTGAGGCCTTAGTAAAAAGTTTTTTTACATGTTTTAGATTTGTGTCTGTAGCACAGTCTTAATTTTGATCACAGACAAAAGTATTCTCTAGTCTTTACAAACTATCAACCACAAATAACAATTTTTTGAAGTTATTCTGATATTCTTGATGGGGCCATATATTGGCCTCCTTCGGTCAAACATTAAAATTAACTAATTCCACACAGAATTATACAAATAGAATTTTTGTTGTGGCTGTCATGATCTGGAGACACAGAAGAAACAAGTATTACAGAAAATGCTGCTTTTCTCTCTTTTTTAAAAACTTAGAAAAGCTGAAGGTATACAAACACTTCCTCACATCTGAAACAGAAACTGCAGATTCAAAAGCTAAACAGGGTTATAGAATTCATTTTTCCTCTGAAGTGGATGTGATTTTTATTTGTGCCTTCTGTGCAATCATATTTAAGTTACTATGAGCTTCTTATTCGTCTCTATTGATCAGCTGTAGCTCCCACTGCACTGAAGGAGAGAAGCTGTCACATCACTCAACAGAGAAATATCTTCATGGTAGCTTTTCTTTTTCTGTGGTTGTTCTAGTGCTTCATGATCCTAATAATTTCTACAGGTCCAGCTTAACAGTTGGGCTCATCTTCCCTGCCTTGTAGGCCCTGTGCCTCTCCTAGAGTGAAAGCCCAAGTATATTTTAGGAGATCTTGGCATGAACATTAAATCAAAGAAAGAGTTCAGCCAAGAAGCTCTAATAGAAAACCACCACACAAAGAAACTAAGGGGACCGAGTCACAGTTTCTGCATTTTGCTCTTAACAAAATAGCCAGCTTGCTCTACTGCATGTTGACAAACTGACACCCTCACAATGTTATTTTGTAGAGATTTTCCAATGCAGAGTCAAATGTAAATAGGCAAGAATACTTAGGTAAGAAGTGAACATGGCACTGAAGTGAGCTCGCACATTTTGCAATGTGCCATAGGATTGTGAGTCAGGACATAAGAACCCCTGCCTTGAACAAGTAAAAGGTATTGGAGTTTCAGGTCCAAGGCCTCAGTCAAGCAGAATGAACTTGAATTTCCAGTATCCCAGGTTGCTGCTCTGGCTTTCACACTGCAAGTATCATCTGGTCTGAATAAACTTTCCCCTCCCCAAAAAACCAAACAAACAACAACAAAACAAAACAAAAAAACCCACAAAAAACGAACAAACAAAAAACCAACCAAACAAACAAAAAACCACACACACACACACAAAAAAACCCCCAAAACACCACAAAAACCAGAAGAGAAACCACATTCCTTCCTACAAGAGGTTTGAACTTAGAGAAACTACCTTTTTCCAAACAAAGTCATAACTAACCTTAGAAAAACAGTCTATTTACACGCTACAGACTTCCTTCTGTTTCAATAAATAACAGGGTACTTAAAGACAATCTGTAATTATGAGAACAGATTGACATGTGATTTCTTATGGGTATAAAAAAACAGATCCTTAATTTATGACCCAACTGGCAGGAAAAAATAAAAGTGTGTGTATAGACCATCTTTTTTTACAAGGCCAAACACTAAAGCACTGCAAAAGTGTTATCACTAGAGCTTATCTAGAATCTGTGCCTTCTCAGTGAAGTCTCCCTGCTAAAGTTTAAAATCCAGTACCTATCCCAGGCTTATAAACAGGAATAATGGTGGGGAGCTTGTTATGAACATTACCCAGATCACTAACCAGAAATTAAGTATTTTCACCGCTATTACTATGGGCCACTCCTCCGCGTTGTTTCACAAAACACTGTTAGGATGCAGCCCTTGAGACATTGCCCTGAAAAACAGTGCTTCAAACACTCATCCATCACCAGCGATTGCTGAATTAAGCCAGGCAATAGCAAATAATACCATTAACCGCAAAAAGCCGATTCCTAATGAAAAATAAGCTTTAGAGCTCTGCAGGGGAAAACACACTCCATGAATAATGAGATCTTGCAGAGGGGACTGGAAACACACTGTAACTGCCCCATCTGCTGGTGAGATCTCAGGCTGCACACAGCTACTGCAGAAATTTCTAGTTCATGCAGAAACAGGTAAACGTATTCTGGCTTGCGTTTGGATGACATATATCTGGTTTCACACGTGGTTCAAGAACAGCCCTGGATCCTCAGGGAATAGCGCAGAAGGCCAAACCTTGTTGACTGCCTGATTTGCTCCCAGACCCCTGCAATAATATCTGCTGCATACTAGTAAGTGATTTTACTGTGGCATCTCCACCTTCTAAGAGATACAGACATTTGGTGAGCAAAATGCAAGTAAATGCCAGCAGTTGATCAGCTCCAGCCTATGTGCCAGCCAAGTCATTCATGACCTATTAGAGATGTACTGTGACTACAGTTACTATTGCTAATAGCAAAATAATTACAATACTATTAGAATTATTTAGCTTTTGTAGAACATTAGCATTTGTTAATAACAATTGCTAAATAAATTTATATGTCATAATAATTGTTATGAAACAGAGAGATAGGGGAAGAGTAGTTAAAAGTTATCCACGTTACCTTGGGGACAAATGATCATATCTGAGTGTTTTGTCATTATGTTTGACTTTTATCAGGTAAAGTGAAAAGGGATGACCCATATAAGGCCAGGCTCAAATTTCCCCTCTGCCTAATTCTCATCAAAATTCCTTGTCACAAAACCAGCTTTCATTTAGTGCACTTCTTGAGATGGAGGTCCCACAATGGTAGTTTGCGTGCTGCTGATTATATGCACAGGAGACTTATTAGACAGTTCTAAACTTTTATGTTATGAAGTTCTGAAGTTGGTAGTGAAGTGCTTCTGATTTCAATAGGGTTTAGAGCAGGACCATCCGAGGTCTGGGAAAAACCTAAGCCAGAGCATTAAGGTGGTGGTGTGCAGGCAACCAGTGGCCCTTTTTAGTCCCTTTGGTCTTCCTGATGAACAAAGGGTGGACAAGATGTATTAAAAATGTAACTCTCTGAATTTTTCTTCTGTCACAGTATATTTTTGTTATTGTATATTCCCTTAATCCTCCAAGTGCAACATGTGAAACACCAACAAAAATGAAGAAAAAAAGAAATATCCCAAGGAGTTCATTAAGGTGGTGACAGAAGTTGTACTTAAGCATGAAGTTGGTCTGTGAAGAATTCTGCTGCCTTGTAAGAGTGAGAAAATATGTTTCAAGATGCCCCTTTCTCACTCTCCAGATTTGTATTCTCTAGCTACATGTGCATAAGTTTAGAAGAAATGCCTATGTTTGAAGACAGCTGGCTAAAGCTTCCAGAGAGGAACATCTCAAAAAAGAGACCTATTTACATATGAAAAAAAGCAATACTGACAAACAGTTACCACCCTGCACCAAATGTAAACCGATTTCAGCACTACATAAAAAGCCAGTAGAAATTCTGACGAGAGCTACGCAGAGGAATTACAAGCTTGATCCAATGCATATTGAACTTGATAACAAGGCTTATGTTTGATCGGGCTTTTGATTAAGTCTTATTGGAATTTGATTCCAGAGAATGAATTTTTCTCTCGGCTGCAGCCATGCAACACCCCAGAATTTTGTCTTGCAGAAACCTACGTTAATCTCCAATTTAAATGTATCTTGTCCCAGTTCCCACTCTCTATCCTAGGTCACATTTAACACACAACAAACTTGTAAGCTTAGGAAAGCTGAACTCAACATATTGAAAAATTCAGTTTGGGTTCCAGAAGAACATTTTCCAAATTCTACAATTGATTCTCTGTCCCCCTACATAAGTGTATCAGTAGTGAATACCTGGCATATCCCCAAGTGTATACATACTGCCTTCTCTAAGCAAATTCTAGACTTCTCAAGTTTACTGGGAATTTTCATCCCCCTTTATACTGACTAGCTTCACCTCATACTACCTCCAAATTTTCCCCTTCTCTCAGAATCCACTTCCTACTCTGCTTTTGCAACAAATCCTCCCACCAACCCTTCCTCCCTGAGCTCCCACTGCAGTTACACTGCAAGTAGTCAAATGAGTTTATCCATGTCTTAGCAGCATTCCCCTTGCTTTGTGTACACTAACGAAGAGCTTGCAGCAGCAGGTTGGCTCTAAGCCAGTTGAGCTCCTCTTCACCACTCTAGCGACTGCTGCCAAGTTGCCCAAGGGAAGCAGCCATGAGTGCAACTTGTGCTAGCTATGGAGAGGCAACCGGAGGTCTTTGAGAAAATTTGATTTGGAGGTTAGCCTGAGGGGAGGACAGCATCCTCTGTGTAGGCCTCTGTGTAGACATGCAGCTCCCTCAGAGGTGGTGCTTCAAGGCTCAGTCCTGCCCAAAGTGGGGAAGGGAATACCCATAATGGACAGTAGATCATAATCTTCCTGTCTCTCTGAACTGGTAAAATTTACTTAATTACATAATGTGCTTGACTAATAATTTTGGGTTTAGGAGGTTCATCTGCTGTGTAGGAGATTTAGATTCTTCTCTGCTTTGATTCAGACTGGGTGGCTAACACTGAACAGAAATCAAGCAAATCATCCTTAAGGAGAGAGCTTACACTTGTTCTGATAAGCAAAGCCACATATACATGCAACCCACCATTCCCCAAATATACGTGCAAAATAAAATTGTTCACCTAAGTTACTACTAGTAGTGAATGACCAATAAATATCACACTGGTCAAGTATGGAATATGGGACCCTGAAGTGGTCATTATCTGCCCTGGGATAAAGGTGATGGAGCTACCTAGCTCCAGAGAGTTACTCTCTCAAAGAGAGCCAGCCTAAGCACCCCATTTTGCAGTATTACCTCGGCTTCAGTGGTGACATTATCTTGTCAAACCCAGCAATCATCTGTAACCCAGGTAATTAAGCCTGCCTAAGAGCAAATGCATTTTCTCTTTTCCTAGTTCCACTTCGTGCTTCACTTGTTACAGCCCCTTTTAACAAGCCCATTCAACTACATTTAGTCCTTTGAGACGTCAGATTGATTTTTATTCTGGCTACTAGACATTGCTCAAGATCATACATTATGGGCAGTGCCTCACTGATATCTAAGGCACTGCTGTAGCGGTGGCTATTTTGTGATGTAAAAGCCCATCTGTCTGCTGCTATGTGATAAGTGCTACAAATGGTGCATTGTAATCCAAGCTACTGTAGCATTATTAGTCAAAAGAGGATTACAAATGGGAGGCCTGCCATAAGGAAAGGCTACATACAGTTGCACATATGCACTCCAGCAATTCTTATCACGGGACAGGAGAGTGGCATTTTCACTTTTAAGAGAAATGTCTCTCTAGGGTTCACTGCTGCTACCTGGCTGCCAATTACTGCTCCCTGGCAATGAACAGAGACCGTATGGTTGTAGGTCATGACATTTGATTAACAATTCTAATACAGAGTCACCTGAGGAAGAAAGAAGCAGTATCATTAACATGAGCAAGAAGGAATCAATAGCTTCAGGATCATCTCTCCACAACATTTTGTGGGAAAGTGAGGAAAGGAAGTGAATTAAAATAGAGAAAAATTAGAGCAGGAGAATAATGAGCGTAGCTGTCTTGAGATAGCTCCTCAGAGAGGACGCAACTAATGGCTTTTGCTCAGATGGGGCTGTTCTCTTCCCCTGTTCAATAGCCTCCATTATGTTATATATCACTGAAGTAGCTGAATCCCTGCAAAGGGAAAGATAACATCCATGGGCAAGCCTAGGGACATCCAAACGGAAACATTTGTAGCCCCACAACCTGAACCTCAGACAAGTCTGTAACTGCAATTCTACTCATGGAAAACATTGAAAACATCATGACAGTCTTTGGAGGGGTTGGGACTGATGTACAGACCCACAGCTAGCTTGTGACCTGATCTTCTAGTTTTAACAACTCAGCTTCAACAGCTCAGTGAGCTAAAGTAGTAAATAGGAGAACAATAATTATCAACATTTTTATGTAGCAAGCTCTTTATGTAAGAAAGGCGCAAGTACTGACGTTGCAGTTTGATATCGTCACCAAGCTTGACAAATACAGACCGGAAGGCACAATTTTACTAACACATGTTTATCCAGATACCAACAAAGGCAAATGGGAGACAGATAAAAGGAAGTACCTAAGGCTAAAAGAGCTCTGCAAAATTCGAGAAAAGCTACCTTTGTTTAGCTCCACCATCCTCACATTTGCTATGCAATACTTAGATATTTGGATCAATGTAGCAAACCCAAATCACTGTAGTATCTTATTTTCTGCAAGGTATGAGAAGCTTGTATGAGGTTTACAGCCTGAGCCGTGACCAAATCCTGAGAAGCAAGCTTTTCTCTCTAGGATTTATTTGTTGTTATAAATCTTACAAGTCTTTGAGTTACACTTGGACCTTCCACTTGAATATGCTGTGCTTTCTGCCCCCCAGTTGCTTATGATTTCAGAAAATAAACAACTAAGGAAGAGGAGAGAAGGTCACAGAACTGTTGGTTAATTTTCAGCTTTTTGCTCTCACAGTGCCATTCCATAAACAAACCATGGATAACAAATGCAACATCAACCTCAACATTTCATGCTTCCCAAATAGAAATATGCCATACACAATAATTAAAGGGCACACAGAAGACTGAAGAGCCTCACAAAAAGCCTAACAGCACTAGAAAATATAACCAACGTCAAAGAGTTGAACTGTGAAAGACATTCTTCAAAGGCATATAATGTTCTCATAAGAGAAATGAGCCCAAAACAAAACTTGGGGCTTGCACTTTTGCCCCCCTGACTCAGATGGCATGTTTGGAAAAGATAGCTCTAAGGCAACCAAGATTTAGGACCAAACCTCACAAGTACAACAATCCATGTTTCTCCTCCCTGAACACTGCCCGAGGACTTGCTCATCAAGACATTCATGCAATCTCTCTCCTCCAAATTCATGTCCCACTCCTCCCCAGTTCTAGGGATTAAAAAATAAAAAAATCTGATAACACAATTTGATTGTGATAATATGATCTTCTTGGAAATACATGCAATAAAATCAGCACATATTACAAAACAAATGTCAGCTGATTAGTGCGACACAAGGGCACTTAAGAAGTAACTCCAACTGCCAAGCTCCTGTTATTGCTTTCCAAATAAAAATTAACTGAAGAAAAAACAGGCAACATAGAGTCAAAATGTCTGCAGTCTGGTTACAAAATGTACACGAGGGCAAGGTGAGTTTAAGGACAGAGTTGTAGCACTGACGAGAATGCAGGAGAAAAAGTGAAGGAAGCAGGCCAGCATTAAATACTTTCTTGGTGCAGCTCCTCAAAACAGAATCACTCAATGCCATAACTCAAAACTGAGGCAGAGAACTTGGTAGGAAGCCCTGCTAAACTACCCACGGGCCTCATAATGGAAAGGGGAATCAGGCAGTGGGTGCGCTACAATATGGGCAATCATAAAATAACCTTTAAGATAAATGTACTACAGACACATCCTTTAAATTATTAAACATAATAAAAATAAAATAATAAAATAATTAAATCATAAACATGAGCAGGCAAAATATTATAGGAGGACAACAGCTGGGAAAACTGTGAAGTGTAAGGACCTGATGTGCTGCACTGCATCATCCTCCAAGATGACGTTGGCCAAGACCCTTGGTGCAATGTCTGTGATTGTGTAACCCCCATTAAGCAGATGTCTCACCCCACTCAGTAGACAATGAGGGAGGAAAATCATTATGATCCCCCAAAAGAGGATGTTATTGTACGGCAGGGCTGCAGAGGTGGCAGAATCATGACAATGACTCAGAGGAACAATATAAACCAATGTATTTGTTCTACCTAACAACAATTAATAAACAGTGCAGAAAAGTGTGCTTTGGCATAAGCATTATTTTGTTGTCAATTACTTTTAAGGCACAACTAAGTATCGAGAACAAGAAAAGTGAGCAGAAAGAGGAAAAGACTGGTGAGGGAGGGAGAGAGGGTGATCAGTCCAGATCTCCAGTTCTTAGTTGGTGGATGCACACAGATCAATATTTTCTACCCCTTTATGCACTTGGGATATGGGTGGCATTCCCAATTTCCATAGGAAGTGTAGAGAGGTGGTGCTAATTTGCATGAGCCCCTTTTAGTGTGGTGTCTGCTATTGCCCCCCTCGGTGCAGTCACCGTGGGTAGCAGAAGAAATTAACTGAGGGTAAAGGCCCCATCCCATCTATGCAGAACTTATCTCTTCCTATTGTTAACTTATCTGCAAGGAGCCGAAGGAGGACAACTGGGCCATTAAGAGCCATTAACACTTCTTCTCTCCAGAGAGGCCTTACTCATTCTCTGATCTGATCTTATCACCACAGAAGATTTAAGACAACAATAGTCGGGCTCTTACAACAGTACAAAAAAGAATAACTTTATTCTCCCCAGCGGGGCTAAAAAGAAGTGCAACCAGTTCGAGCTGCAGGATCTTCTCCTAAGCAACATGATGCCCATCTCACCTTACTTTACCACTTTCCCATGGATTACAGTGATGAGGGGATCTCAGGGACAGGCAATGCATCAGAATACCGCAATGATGGGAAGTTTGTAAAATGTCACGGTCTATCCAGAGCAGCCAGAGAGAAAAAAAAAAAAAAAAAAAAATTATGCCTTGTTTTGTTCTATCAAGTGACGGGTTTATTTCTGAGAGCTATAGTGGCAGAGCTGTCCATGCGTGTGCGAATAGCGAGGCAATCCTCTGCGGTGCTCAGACAGCGCATGGAGATTTTAACTGTCAAGGAAAAATACTTCTCGTACTACATTATGCATCAAAGATTAACTGCACTCTATTTCACTCGGGGTGACATAATGGGATTTTTTTTTTTTTTTCAAAGCAGACACGAGCACTGAGGTTAATGGTTGATCTGTAAATAGATCCTGTAAATATTCATAATATTTAGCTCTTTAAAATGAGATCCAGTTAATGATAGCATTCAGAGGCATAAAGTTAATTGTTTTCACTAACCAGAAACGCAGAAACTGCCATTATTTCCTGCAAATGGCTTTTATACTTCAGATATCAAACTCGGTCTCAAATAGACTGATTTATGTCAGACACACTGCATTCACCTCAACACTCTCCTCCCACAAAGTAAAGCCCCCAGAGAGGAGAAGAAAGTAACTAGGAAGGATGTGTACAGCTGCCTCCCTGCCCTGAAAGAGAGCGCCCTACAGGTAACACCTCTTGACAAAAAGTGATTGCTGTTATGGGGCAATGGGGAAAAAAAATGGCTAAAACTGAACTAATTTTTCCAGTTTTACAACTATTCTGTCTCCTCTACAAACTTCAAAGTCAGCAGTTTTGTCTCGTTTAACTTTTTTCCATTTCATGTGACAGAAAATTCATGAGGTTCATAAGACTTTAATATTAAAGTCAATTAAGATGGGAAATAAGACTTTATTTGCAGATTGAGTCTGCAGACTCAGTTCAGATACTCTTCAGTTTATCTAACCATCTTTGTCCAAAGGGCTGAAGTGGGATCAGTTCTTTCACTGTTTGGGTCAAAAGACACAGCAATTACTGTTACATTGTTTCGATACAGACTTATGACTCTGGAACAACAAAAATCAAAATAAAATCAATTCAATGATTTTTGAACCTAAAAGACTGAAGTCTCGTGTAACTTCAAAGCTGATTCATGTTAAAGTATGATAAGACTACAGCCCTCAAACCCAAAGTAAAACACCAAACACATTGAAGTTTGAGCGTTTATAGAATCAGATTAAGATAGTTCAGCTTCCATACATGTCCTTGAACCTCATGTTTCAGTGAGGGCAGGTTGGAGGCCTTCAGATCTAACAGAAGCTTGCTAGGCTGTAAGATGACTGGTGTAAGTGAAAAAAAAAAAATAAATCATCAGTGGCAAAACAAAAACAAAACCCCAAAGCACATCTTTGTAAAACACTCAAATTGTTAGTGGTATGAAGAAAAAAAACCTGTCTTTTTAAATCCAAGCTGGACATCAGGAATCTGGGCTCTGTTCAAAGGACAAAAAAATGGAGCACAAAATTTTTTTCCTCAGAGCAATGCTACTCATTCCTGATTAAGAGATGGTGAACATCATTCCTAAGAAAGATCAACAGTATTTAAAACCATTTGAAGGTGAATGTTCTGTGAAACTCAGTTATCAAATTTCACCCTCTTGCTCTTTATGCTGGCACCTTTTTCCTGGCCCTCCCTACCTTCCTCCAAAATATATTTAACACCAGTGTGGATGCTGCCCTGTAAGACATCTACCTTTATCCTAACCAGACAACCCATCTCATAATACATTTTAAATAATCTAATAACTAAATAACAGTAATAGTCATTTGGAAGCTACAACATGCCAAGAATCATTACACATAAGGTCTTGATGTTGTACAGTTTTCTCATTTTAAGAGACATAGGAAATAACTGTCTCTGCCTAGCGTGGGCTGAGATATGCTAGACATCCAGTGTCAACAACTTCATTTAAGTTTCAGAGTTCATTAAATTTGTAAGGTACCTATTATCTAACTATTCTTTCCTTCAACATCTGTGAAGATCTGACTCCTTGTCAATATTGATAAACCTTTAGTAAACTTCACTAAAGTTTTAGCAGTACAAAGTTAGAGTCAGGTCTTCACAGCACTGGAACAGGCTGTCTAGAGAGAGGTTGTGGAGTCTCTTTCTCTGGAGAATTTCCAAATCTGCCTGGACATGATCCTGGGTAACCTGCTCTGGGTGACCTTGCTGGAGCAGTGGGGTTGGACTAAATGATCTCTAGAGGTCCCTTCCAACCCCTACCATGATGCAATTCTGATGAACTAGGTTAGACAGATTAAGTTGTGGTGAAGCTTTCTCTCGCCCATGGTCTTTTTTTAATCTTTCTCTTTGGTGAAGTTTGCCATCCCTGTATGGAAGATGGACAAGTGAGTATCTCTCATCAATCCCAGTGCCAGGCTTGCTCGAAACTACCACAGAGATTTTTTTTTTTTTTTTTAAAACACACTAAAAGAGCACAGACCCTAAATCCAAAACAAAACAAAAATAAAACCCAGAAAACAAACAGCTCTCTGCCCCTCAAAAAACAATGACTTTGGATCATCCTATCCACATTTACTGTGTATTTGTTTTGAAAATATTCCAAAAGGGACATGGTTACTTATGCCAATGTTGCCAAATGCTTAATTACACAAATACTTCCATCTGGAGAGAGAAAAGATTTAGAGGCTGTTTAGCCAAAACAAATTATATTTTAACTCTGAAATGTGAATGCATGTGCCTGGGAGGTCTCAGCTGGAGAGTCTAATGAGTTTTTCAAATGTGGGGGGGTTCCCACAGCTTCTGAAGCTGACTGAGGGATTCACTGCAGGAGCCATTACCAGAAACAGTGGGCCAAACCTTCCCCACTTCATTTCCTCTGAAATGTGGCTGGATTCCTGGCACAAAAGCTTCCACTTCCTTGCATAGGGCTGCAATACTCTCCAAGGAGCTCTGGACCCACAAATAGAAAAAAAAAATTCGTCTTCAGAACTGGCCATTAATATGTAGTGCATTATATTTTCAAATACCAAGTTTGTTTTTTTTTTTTTTAACATGGATGAGGGGACAGTGTACTCTCAGTAAGTTTGCTGATGATACTAAACCGGGTGGCTGACACATCAGAAGGCTGTGCTGCCATCCAGCAAGATCTGGATGGACAGGAGATCTAGGCAAAGGCAAACCTAATGAAGTTCAACAAGGATTAACTGTAGAGTCCTACACCTGGGGAGGAACACCACTGGAACATCTCTCTTATGAGGAAAGGTTGAGAGTCCTGGGGCTGTTTAGCCTGGAAAAGAGAAGACAGAGGGGATC
The DNA here is from genome assembly GCA_024605025.1 of Megaceryle maxima. NCBI lineage: Eukaryota > Metazoa > Chordata > Aves > Coraciiformes > Cerylidae > Megaceryle > Megaceryle maxima. Next base: position 23,617 of record JANHGN010012745.1, read on the forward strand.
TTATTAATGTCTACAAATATTTGAAGGGTGGATGTCAAGTAAAAGGGGACAGTCTCTTTTCAGTAGTGCCCTGATGAGGGGTAATGGTAGCAAGGTGAACACAAGAAGTTCCACCTCAACATGAGGAAAAACTTCTTCACTGTGAGAGTGACAGAGCACTGGAACAGGCTGCCCAGAGGAGTTGTGGAGTCTCCTTCTCTAGACACTTTCAACACCTGCCTGGACATGTTCCTGTGTGGCCTTCCCTGGCTGTTCTTGTGTTGGCAGGGGGCTTAGACTCAGTGATCTCCACAGGTCACTTCCAACCCCTACCATTCTATGATTCTGTTTTAGACACTATTGGACTCTACATGGGCAAAAATAATTTGCAGTATCATTCAAACATGTATTACGTAGACAGAACTCTGCTTAGTTTAGATATTTCTAGCACCCAATTTAGGCAAAATGCTAAGCATTTCTTCTGAAATATTTCAAAATAAGCATGAGAGTTCACAGAACTAAAAAAAATGCTGCAGAATGTTACAATATTTAGGCATCAGGCATATTGCAGCTAACTATATATAATTTTGGATGAGATAAAAGATTGCTAGCACTGTTCATATCTAAACCTCCTCTCAAAACCAGTATACAATGGGGAAGTGTTACATGTCCCTTTGTAAATGAGGTTAAGGCATGAACATGTATGCAACAGAAAATATACAATATATGCCAGTAGCAGATTCAAACACAGAATGCAGGCTTCCTGCTAACTGTCCCTGGTGTAAAAACAAACAAAAAACCACCAACCCAAACAACCCAGGAACATGCATCTTGTTGGAGATTAGACTAAATAGTTCACATCTGTTGTAAATCTATAGCCTTGAAATGAGGAAAACCAGTGCGTTCAGCAGATCCCTTATTAGGATTGTACTGTTTCTAGGGGCAGTATTGTAAAGATGACACCCAAGTTGACATCTCCAGCTAAGGATCTGACCAGTGCATATGTTTAAGTAGCAAAGAAATGGAGCAACAGGTGAGGAAGAGAGTCAGTGAATACAAATGCTATGGTAATATGGACTGCGAGGAACAGTGTATTTTAGTGAATTTGAGATGAGTGCAGAGCATCACTCTCACATCAGCCTGGGTCATTGCAAAGAAGCCACACAACCTTCAGACTTCAGCAGCAGATATTGTGTGTCTACCCCTCATTTTTATTTTGTTACAACTCGATTTTTTTTTTTTTTGTCCTGCTCATTCCATCTTTTGAAGTCTTTGTTACTATGGAAACAATTACAGTGTTGGTCTACACAAAGCCTAGTGATACCTCAGAGTGGAGAACAAAAAAAAAAGCCATTTTGGGCAAAAAGTTCTTAGATTTGAAATCATAAAGCATGATTGGGCCATTTATAGCCTCCCCTTTAGCTGCATAACTCATGTCTGATAAAACCAGAAAGGTTATTTTACCCAGTTTAAGTAAGTGGGCTTGCCTAATTAGGAGAGTACTTGCACAAATGTTTAAACAGAAACACAGCAAATAGGATTGTGCCACTTCAACAGCTGGAAATGACCAGCAGGTGGGCACAGCAGAGCCTTCTGCTTGAGAAGGACCTTCATGGACTTTGATACATACTAGTATATATGCTGCATGCTAACAAATGAAATTTGCTCTGGACTGTTCTTTGGGATTCACACCAACAAGCAACAAACAGCTCAGGTCCATGCTGTACAGTTTCCTTAACCTTCAGAATAATTCAGCTACATAGACTGCTTATTAGAGATGGTGTCCAGACGATGTGGCTTTAAAAACCAATGCACTGGGCATTTTTGGAGAAATACCAGTTGATCCAGGATAAAATCTTACTGGGACCCTGCTAACAGCACAGCTACAGAGCAAGTTGTGCTTCAGAACACAATATTGTTTATTGATTTCAGTGTAGACAGAGCAATAGACCAAAACTACCCTTATAAGTATCCTGAAGAGGGTAAAGGAGCCCCAGTCTGCACTGCTTTACTCCCACCTCACACACCAGCTCTGTCCTGAACTGCTCCAGCCACCTCCCTCCACAACTAATCCACTACAGAAAGCACCACCTTTGACTCTGCAGATGTGAGCCAGTCAATTCACATGATCTGGGGGCCAGGGATTTATCTGTGGCCCTGGTTCCTGCAGTGAAGTAGGCACAACCCTGCCTTTTATACCACAGGAGCCATCAGAACAACCATGTATACAAGAACTTAGCTCTTCCCCACTGCACACAAACCCAGCCACTTAGATCCTGAGGAATAGCAACCACTGAACAACTTGGTCCCAAACTGAAATTCAAATCTATCTCCTAAACGGGCCTGAGGCACACTCTTGGGAAGCACAGGCTGACAGAAAAATCAGAAGGGTCTTCACAAGAGAAACTGGTCTTGCTGAGTAGCAGCAAAAAAGCCTGCTGCAGCTATGGAGAACAAAAGGAGAAGTTCAATAGATGAAACCCTGTGGTAATATTTGCAGAGCATGTCCTAGATAATTGTTTTACTTCAGTTAGAAGATAGACGCTAGATGCCTAACAAATCAGATTCTTTTGAGAACAGAAAAGACAGCATTCATTAACTCTCAGCTGATTATTTCAGAGAGGTTTTTAGACATGCTGCCTGTACTTTTCTATTTGTAATCTATGGAATGATGGTTAGGAAGAAAAATTTATTAAATTCCATTTCCCTCCCATCCTAGTATTTTTTCCCCCAGTATAATTTCCCATTGTCCAACATTAAACCAACTTTTTTTTCAAAGATGCCTTTCTGCAAAGAAACATTATTGTATTTCAGATCTGTCTGTTCAAAGGTGATGGATTTTAATGTGTATTTATTATCTTTCACTATATATGCCACTTTGCTTAAAGTTCTTCTTCATTGTTACTAATTTCTGCGCAGGAAGAAATCCCCTGAGCTCTCCTGCAATACTCTTAATATACTGAATCTTATTAGCTAGTGGTACTTTTTTCCTCCCAGGAAAAGAACTGATTTATTAAATCCCCTTTGACTTCACTGTGCATTTGGACTAAGGAAGAAATATTGGCATGAGTGTGAGATGCTAATAAAATCTAGAAACACTATAGAAGCCAGTTCCTCTGTGACTAAGTGAAAATCTCCTATCAAAATGGAGCAACTCTTGGTTTAGCTGGCTATATTTGGTGTTTGACCATCCAAATATAGAAATGATGCATGGACAGTGGAGCAATTCCAGCATGCCTCTGAAAGATGCAAACGTGCACTGAAGGAGATGGGTACACTTCACATTCTCCCCCCTCCCAGTAAGAGAGGGAGGAGTAACTGCAGCAAAAAAAGTTTTAAGGAATAAGAGCTTGAGATATGCGCTCAATCCTGACTGCTCTATGGAACCTATTTTTTATGATACTCCATCACAGCCCTTGTGGATTTATTGGCACACATGCCAACCGTAGACCCATAGACACTTTCCTCACTCAACAGCCACAGTTACAAATCCTTGCTTTGGAAATAGTTCTAATAACAACAGAACCTTCTTACTGAGGGTAGGATATCAGTGGCAGGGGACCTTAAAGAGAACATAAGTCAGAAAGACATAGAAAGCTCCATCAGTCCCAGCAAAGTCTCTTCTGGTAGGGGAACTGAGCATCATTCAGTATCAGCTTCATATTTATCAAAGCAACTTTCTGTGATTAGATTCTATAGAAAATTGGATGATCCTGATTTTATTTCACAGTGAATGAAAAAGTATGAAAATTATGAAAAAAGTCAAACTTGCACATTTACATATTTCATGTAATCAGAAGAAATGGAAGCATATACTGAAGCGTGGCATCACAGACTGCGTATGACTTGTACTATTCTTGTGTGACTTTCCAGTACACCTTCTCTGAATCAAGTTAAAAGTAATGAAATTAGTTCAGTGAACTTCATGCACAGGAAATATATGTTTCTGCATGGAAAAATATATTTTGCTTGAGAAGTGATGCTCATCTTAAGTAACATTTTGGATACAGGCTAAGTCCTCTAACAGTATTTCTCCCCTCCCCATAGACTATAGCCAGGCACTATAAAGGTGCCTGGATAGCCATATTAGGTTAGATACTTAGCTTTTAGTTGGGTAAAATTGAGATGAATCTCAAGAGGATTGTCTCAGAAGGAATCACAATTTTTAGATTCAATTTAGGATCTCAGGCAAGACCTGAGCAATACAGAGACTCTGAAAGCCTGCGTGACTTCAAGAACTGAAAAAAACCCAAACCCTTCCTAAAAAGGAAACTGATTTAGGAACAAAGTTATTTTGTGAAAAACAGAAACCTTCTTCCAGCCTTCTTACTAAGTTATGTTTTCTGGACAGACATATTGACATAAGTTTGAAATACAAGAACAAGAGGAAGCATGGAAAATAGTGATGGAAGTGTCCTTGAGAGGCCGTCTAATCTCTTGCTTTAAAAAAGGATCATATCCTGTCTTAAACCTAGGTCATGCTTGTTGGATGCTGGTTCTGCTTTTAGGACCTACAGTATTGCAATCTCCCTCAGCAAGGTAATCCCCACTCCTCACTCGTTATCTTGCACACTAGGAAGATTTTCATACTATCAAGTCTGAATCTTGCTTGCTAAAGTTTACCTATCTCTTTGATCATCTGATTCTTATATTCTCTTCTCTTTTGCAACACCCTTGTACATGTTTAAGGAGCACTGTTGTGTGTTTCTTTAATCACTCTTCCTTTGGAAGAGGCAATCCTAGTTCTGTCAATCAGTTCTTGATTGTCAGACTAGAAAACAGGGCTCCTCTCCTGGAGCTCTCCACAGTGTGTTGCAGTTTGCTGCAGGTACATGTTCTTCCAATTAAGGGAATTTCATCTGAACCAAATTGCTATTCAAGTAACCTATTAAGATTATTTTGTGCTATCAACTCTGAAGTATTCACCGCTGATTAAAGTGACCTTTTTCATAAAGAGGAGTGGAAATGCAGAGTGCTTCAAAGTCAGTGAAACAATAACGGATCTCATTCATCTCTTACTTAGGCTGGCTTAAAATTCCAGTAACTTAGAAATACCAAGAAAACAGCTCAGCACAATCACGTGGGAACACAGCCAAAAGATGAAGAAGGCTAAAGCTCATGACATGAGACAGTTGCTTTGTTGACCAGCTATTAACATTTGTCAACTCTTACTTGAAAATTTCAACAAGTATGTAACAGGCCAGTGTTATTATACAAATCTGCAGTGGTCTATTAAATGGTGAAAGCAGAAATTTTAATAAAAGGTTTTCAAAAGCGAGAGGAAATGGCTTTCAATTTTTAATTGTTAACAAAGAAAATACCTAAAACAATTCTGCCATTTTTGCTGACTTGGTTCGTGTCATCCATGAGCAGCAAGAAAACTAATTGTATCTTTAATTGCATCTAGCATAAACAAATGAAAAAGATAAAATTACCTACACACGTGTAGGTAATCCACATGTGTCCAGTCTGGTCAAGATAAAGTATTTACAGTCATGAGTGATTCACCTTTTTCTCAAGAATCAAATCACAGGAGCTGTAAAGACTTGAATAATGTGTTAAATAAATATTCTAAATAAACTTAGCAATGAGATACTGATTTCCCTAAGCAAGCAACAGGAGAAAGTATATTTGGTTTCCCTGGGATCATAAATAAACCAAGTGAAATCTGTTTATCATTTAATGAATCACTGCATTCCCAAAATTAATTAAAGCAATTACAGCTAATTAATATGCATGTCAGACTTATTTGAATGTAAAAACTTCATATCTAGATCCAATTAAAAAAATTCATTTTGCCAAATAAAATTCTATAGTCATCAATTGTATTTTCTCCAAGTCTAGAACACATTTTATTTTTCTATCTGGAAGACAAATACTTTCTTCTTTCCTTTCCTGTAAGATGTATTAAGATTTCATAAATTCTTCTGTTTCACATTGCACCTATTCAGGGATCAAGTTCTAGGCCTTGCTTTACCTCCCCCAAACTGAGAACATCTTAAATATCTCAACTGATATGTTCTCAGACAAAAAAGTTACCAATCCTACAAATCAGCATCTACATATGAAAAAAACAACTTAGAAAAGTCCCTGTTGATATTCTCTCTACAAGGTGGAGCTCCAGATGCTCATCCAGATTCTCATTCTACAATTGCTCTCTCAGATGCAACATTTTGAGATCCTGTAGAGGTCCACATCATGAAGGACATTTGTTTCTTAAATGATAGATCAGGACCCCAGTCATTAGGAAGAAAATTAAGTTAAATAACTCAAACCTAATTACCTTTGTAAAGGTTTCAGTTTGTAGCAATGAAGATTTTTTTATACTGAGTTTGACCAAAAAACATGAACACCTGACACAGAACAACAGTTAAACTGTTTGGAGGGCACCTCTGGTGACTATTTAGTCCAGTCTCCTGCTTTAAGCAGGATAGCTGCCAACACTCAGCCAGGTCAACTGTGGCTTTTCCTCAAAAGTTATAAAAGCCTGCAAGGATAGAGATTTCACTATATCTGAGTAACAGGTTCCTACACTGTGCCCAACCCCTTGTAATAAACCTCATGCTACACCATCTCTTTGACTGTCATTTTTAAGCTCCCCATCAGCAGTTGCAGCTGCTGCAAGACTGCTCCTTACCATTCTCTTTGCCAGACTAAGCCAGTCCAGCTTTTTTTTCACAGCTCTGTCTCGAGGTGGGAGAGGTCATTTCATCATCTTAACAAGAAAACATTTCAAATATTGACCTGGGCTTTTTTCTGCTCATAGGGATAACAAAGCTTCTTAATCACATTGTGTGTCTGAACCCACGCTTTCTGAATCAATTATATCTGTGGATAGCTAGCAGTATTATTCCTTAATAAGCAGTAAAAGACCAGGATCAAACAAAGAACCTGTACTGATAACAGTTAGCTAACACCTACGTAAGGGATCAAGTTTTTAAAAAACAGCAGAAGGATACAACATTTAGAAGAGCTGTTCCCAACAGGTTTCATTTTTCAACCCACATTACCAATTTCACTGTGGAAGAACGTGAATTTCCTTCAACCTTTTTGCTTACAAATAAAACCAAAATATTTTTGTGAAAAAAAAAAAAAAACCCACCAACTTATATATTTTGAATAGGAAAGTAACCTACATTGGTTACCGTGCAAAGAAAACAAGTGGGAGCTGTAACATTTTCCAGTGAAAAGAGGTTTGAATTTTCTATCACCATTAACATGAAAGGAAGTAATTTCTAAAATTTGCTTTAAAATATTCAACAAGTTAGTGGAGCAGGGACTAGTGGAAAAGATAGGGGTCAATTTACTTTTCTCTTTAATATTGGAATTTGGAGAAAAGTTTTAGAACCTGGAATATATGTCAGTGTGGTGTTTGTTTTCCCAACGCTGGAAGTCTCACATACAGTTAGAATAGATAATAAAAGCACACTATAAAGAGCATTACAAAGACTTATGGAGCATTTCATTTGGAAAAACATTATATAGATCTGGCAAGCAGTATTAAGTACTTTTTATAAGAGTTTTTAGGGGAATATGTGTGCTTGTTAACAGGGCAATGTATTATTGATTGTTGAATGTGCCACTATTCAGAAAGGATTCCTCACTCCTGCCACAGAACCCACATCTGGGTGCTGGAAAAAGGACACAGTAAAAAAAATGCATCAAGCTAATAGAGACTCTGAAATTATCCCCAAGTTATATTAACAGCCACAACAAGATAAAGCTACTACCTTGAGGCTGGATTCTAGAACTTCTTTCAGGAAGGCAATGCCAGGAAGTGCATGGCAGTGGCTGAAGGACCTAGTTCTAACAGCGTAAATACTGCCAAGGATCATAACCACTATACTGGGCAGCCTGGTTCAGAGTTTGACAACACTTTTGGGGAAGAATTTTTTTCCTCATGTTCAACCTAAACCTCCCCTGGTGCAACTTGAAGCCATTTCCCCTTGTTCCTTGGAAGAAGAGACCAACCCCCACCTGTCTCCAGGGACCTGTCTCCTTCAGGGAGTCATTAAGAGTGAGAAGGTCTCCAAGTCATCTTTTCTCCAGGCTAAACAACCCCAGGTCCCTCAGCCACTCCTCACAAGACTGGTGCTCTAGACCCTCCCCCAGCTTCGTTGCTTTTCTTTGGACACCCTCTGGCCCCTCAATGTCCCTTCTTGTAGTGAGGGGCCCAAAACATAACACAGTATGTGAGGTGTGGCCTCCCCAGTGCCCAAGTATCCCTGCCCTAGTCCTGCTGGTCACACTAGTGTTGATACAAGCCAGGAGTATTTTAGCTCCCTCCAACAATTAACGAATACAGATGCTTGAACCAAAACCAAAAATTAGCATTTAAGACAAATAACTAAAGCAAAACATTTCCTTTTAAATTAATGACAGCACCTTCCTGGGTGGTAGTCACAAGCGCAGTGGAAAGCTGGCTTTCCAGTAAATAAAGAGCTCAGGAAGGAATTTAATAAAAAAGAACCTAAATGAATATTACCCCATCAGAGCAGATGAAGATTTGAAGAGTAATGCTCTTTGCAAGCAATGCCAGAGCGTTCCAGCTGTATGCAGGGAGAACAGATTGTTGCAAGGCAAATTAATGTCACACAGAGTTGAGATGCTAGTAATGAAAAATGATGAGTCATTAATGATTTTCAGGTAAAAATAAGAGACTCAAAAGTATTAGTGATAGCAGGAAAAAAACCCAAGCAATTTAGAGAGCTCTTTTAATGAAGGAGATTAAAAAATGCAGGTGAACAATACCTGAATCACACTGACTGTGTGAATATGACTTGAGAAAAAAAGTGAGAGAACTCAACACAGGCCTAGCAGAAGATAAAGATAATTACAGCAGCTGAGGGTGGAAAGCCCCATTATGTTATACAGGCATAAGGAGAAGCCAGAAACCTCAAGAGTGATATGTACAAACATTAACCTTGGCGATGTCACATGGTGACTGCTTGTCCCAGTCTCAATCACTACACTTCAAACTCTGCTACTACAGCTGTCTATAAACAACAAATTTCATTAATTATGGACTTCATGTGGTTGTAAAATTCAAGCTGGAGAGAAAGTAATGTACTACAAGCCAAATGCAAAAAATCATTACAAAAATAATTATAAATTCATGAGTTTTATCTGCTGGAAAACAGAGAAGTGTTTAAAAACTCAAACGAATTTTCATTTTTTCATTAAAAACATGGACTATTTCAGAAAAAAAGGGGTATTCCACAGAAGCTTCTGTTTAGCTAAAGAGGCTATTCACAGTGAAAACAATTCTCATATGAAAAGATTTATTCATATGCAAAGCATACCCTTAGAAATATTTTTACAAGGTTTTGAAAAGACAAGTATAAGTAGGCAAGAGAGATTAAAAGGACCTCTAATATCAAATATTGTCATCCTGCAGAGGTGCTTAAGAATTTGACCAGTAGCTTCTTAACCTTTTTTTGATAAGCTAAGCAGCTCAAGCTCATGGGATCCTTCATGGTTGCACAAGCAAGAAATCATTCTTATGGCTTCTCTGTTTAATCCTTGCCATGTTTTTCTGTAAGCTTTCGAGTGCAGAGGCACAAGGGCCAGTTGCACACAGGCAGGAACAAGTTGACTGCTTAATGTCAAAGCTTGCATCTGCTGCAGGAAAGTACAAGGACTTAAAGTAACCAACATCCAAGGTGAAAGTATTTCATCTCAATCCACAGAAGTCCAGTTTCTTCAAGTTCATAACAGCATTGATCTCTTTTTAAAGATTCCTTCCCTTTTCCATGGTCCAGATCTTAGAATTAAGAAACATACAGCAGCAGAAGTTTATTTCATGTCAAAGCCCTCAAATAATCCTGGTTGGGGATTTAAAAAAAAAAAAAAAGTGGGAGCAAGAAAGCCCCCTAGCCCCCTTTAGCTTCTGATACTGAGGAAAACAAACAGCACTAAAGGAACACCCTACAAAGCTGCTCAAACCCTGGGAAATGAGACCCTTTCCAAAAGGAGGTACCATCATCAGTCTGCTGGCTGCACTAAGAGACAGCACAGAAAGGAATAAAAAGCAGAAGAGATGCTGAGTTAAAAATTTCTCTCTAAAATGGGGTGGAGGAAATGAATGTAAAAATTAATGACTTGAAAAGCAGCAAAGAAAGGTTAAGAAAGCAAGGAATATTTCCCACTGTGCAAATCTGTGTCTCACACTTGTCTGGCTTTATTTTACCTAATTATTGAAACAGGTACATGTGAACACCTGGTTTTTAACATTCATCTGAGTATAGGTAACATCTATCAAAGCTGCACATAAACTGAAAGAGAAACGCATCACTTTATTTCTACATACTACAGAACATATTAGAATATTAGATTGACAGACTGAACCCCCAGGGCTAGAACAAAAAGGGTATTTCCATGAAACATCAAGAGATTCTCCAAAGTCCGGAATGACCATAAAAGATTTAGATCACATGAAAGTATAGTCAGGAGCTGGGCTCACAGCTGTCATTTGGATTTGAAACCTCCCATGTGATCACAATTCAAATAAGCATATACATATTTACTTCACGATTGAAGCCCAAAGATACTCAGACCAAACTCCCGAAGTAGTTCTGCAGTGCAGAAATTCATGAGCATGCTCTGATATTTAGGAGGGGAAAAAGAAAATTCACAAAAGTCTAGAGCTCTTGCTGTTATGCACAGGAGCAGATCCAGGCAGCACTAAATGATTAGTGTGAAAGAAGATGGAAAAATAGACATTTTGAAATACGTTGAAGAAAAATGCATCTGTTAAGAAGCAAGTTGGGATTAAACTCCTCAGAATTTATTCTCGGGTGAAAATACATATCTTGTGCGCTCCAGAACACCTTACCCAGCTGAACATATTGAACAATATCTTAGTTTAAATCATTCCCAACCTCTCAAATAGCCTTCATTTAGTAGATTGTCATCCCACATTTGTTTGTGATGCTTTTTCTGTCACCCCAATTCTTACTGCTCAGTGAAAACAAACATCTGTTAATAACACCTCTTTAGCAGAGCGCACTCCGATTCAGGAACATGTCTGTCCCTGCAATTAATGAAACACTCATTGCATCATGCTCTAGACACAGCTTGAAACTCAGCTTCTTCATTTTTACCTCTAGGCAGAGGATGATGTACACACGTATATTTCAAGCATACTTTTCAGAGATTTCATAAACAATAAATTAAAAAAAGGTGTTGCAGAACATATTTGTCTGATGTGCAATGTCACTGCAAAAGAGAAGCAAAATGTGAAGTAGCCTGGGTTAGGCTATTCCTGAAGTAAAATCTTATTTCTCCCCAACATACAGATTATTTATTTTTAAATTTCATTTCACAAAGGCTCCTTCAGAACAGAATTAGATTTGGACTTGCTGTAAATGATTGTAGCCAAAGCTCATATAGGTATCTCCCGTTAACAACCCACAGATACATTATGCAGTAATGTGTGTGCCCAGGTCAGGACTTGACATCAAGAGCTATTTCAGGAAAACACTTTGCCTTCCTTTATACCACCATGTTTAATTTTGTTAAGAGAACTTAAGAGCACTTGGGTCTTAGGAGATACCAGTAGTCATGTTATTACAAGAAAAGTTTATAGTACTTGTGGACGAGCAGCTTTACTTCTGCCCATGCTGTCATTCCATTTAATGCTTTATTTTTAAGTACACAGAAAATTCCTACTTGATAAGAACACAACAGCAAAGGGGCAATTTGATAAAAATCCAATTGAAACATTTTCCTAGGAACTATTGCAGAGATTTACAAATTGATAAATAAGGAGCTGACAACCAGGAATAAGTAACAAATTCTCATTTCAATCCACCTCCAAGACCTCCCAGAGTAAGACCCATGGAGGAAGAATTGATTACCTAGATGGGCAAAAAAAATTATTTCTCATTTTCAACCCTTCTTTATTACCAGGTAGTTTGTTCACTATTAACTCTTTACTGCTTAAGACCACTGGAGGGAGCAGACACTCTGGGACCAAATGAGCGATTTGAATCTTCTTCAGAATCAGAAAAAAAAAAAATCATTCTGGTACGAAAAGACCTTTAATATCAAGTCAAACCATTAACCCAACACTAAACCATGTCCCTCAGAACCAGATCTAGACAGCTTTTAAAGCCCTCCAGGGATGAGGATTTCATCAATCCCTGGACAGCCTCTTCTAGGCTTGACAACCCTTTTGGAGTAGAAGTGTCCTTGTAGAGGGGGACTTTGCTACACAGAGATCTGGGGGAGAAAGGAAGAAGGATTTGCTTCACTAAGAATTGTATGCACAACATAGGGGAAAAAAAAAAAAAAGAAAAACAACCCACAAACACCAAAACCCATGAAATTTCCACTGCTAGGAATTTCTCTAATATACCAAGGAAGAGAGAAGAACTACACATTTCTTTAGTATAGTCCTGCATTCTTTATTGCACTCCTTTAAAAATTAAGGTAAGAAATTAGCAGCTTCATAACAAAATCATCAGGCCATGGCCATCCATTATTAAGGTCGGAATAAACTTTTACTTGAATTCAAATTTTCATGATCATTAAAGGATCAATTTTTTTAAAACAAGGCAGAAATGGTTGGTCCATCAAAGCCAAACTTCCACAAGTATTTATCCTAATTAGATGAAGCTTTAAGGGAAAACTAGAGGAGAGCTGTACCAAAAAAGTTGTTTGAAATTTTAGAAACGATGGTGGGGAGAGAGAACAGGAAAAGAACAGCTTTAATGTTTCTAACCTTTCCCTAAGCATATAGTAGAAAGGGCTCTCGGGGTGAGTCACTGTGTGGGTGATTGGCAGAGTGCTGCCAAGTGGAAGAACAGCGGGGGTGGAGGGCGATTACACGAACTCATTGATGACTACTTACATAAAGAGGAATTACTACACAGCAGCTGCTCTCTTAGCGCTACTACTGTCTTTTGGGAATGTTGCACAAAGGGCAACTCTATGCTATGAAGTTTTTACACCTTGAATTTGTCCACCGTTGGGGTACACAGGGCAAATGTCACAGAAGGATGATTGCTATTGGTAAAGATCTGAGTTTGAGTCAAAAAAATAAACTCTCACATTATACCTCTTTTTCCAGTTCCTTATATTCTGTGTTATGTCCATCAGGAGAAATGTTCTAGCAAAATGTAGCCACTGTCCATATTACAGCCACTTTTCTAGTGACAATCTTGATATATGTTGCTTTCCAGTGATTAAAATAAAAAAGCTTCATTCACTCTTCTTTTAAAACTCCAGTGCATTTTAGAAATACTTCCCTTTTTGCAAACCTCTTCTCTGTTAAGTTTTCCCTAATTCTTTTTTACCCCCATAGACAAGAAAATCTAGGACACTTTTTTTTTTTGGACAAAATCCCAGTAAGTTAACATATGTCAATTTGTTTGTTCTTTTCATCCTTCCTCTTCAAATTGCCAAGCAGTTGTCTGGGAACAATTTGAACCCTGCAGCCACTTCTTATTGAGACTAAAAGCTATTTTGACAAGCTATTGGCCTTGATAAAGGTTAGCAAAAGAGGGAATTCTAGTACTCCTCTATGTAGCCATGAGATGATGTTCCTCAGTGTATATTACAAACAGCATGTCATTAGTTCCCAAGACACTAGATTATTAGAACATAAACCACAGATTATCTTGCATTTTATGGATACAAGACACATTCTAATTATTTTCAGGGTAAACCAGGGACTGCAGGATTTATCGCTATATACTGCAAGCTCAAAGCAAATTATAGACCTTAGCATTTCTAAAACCGTGAAAGTCTCTTCCTTGACACACTTTTTTCTTGGTGAACTTATTCGTTGCTCACTGAAGAAGAGAGCCATAAAGCTAACAGAAAATTAAAATATGCCACTAACTGTAGATATACAGGCAAAATACATTTGTAACATTTAAAGTAGCAACCTGTGGCGACCACACAGATTTCTGGAAATAGTGCTACCCAGCACTACTCCTCTAGTTTTGAGTGCTCCTTCCTTGGAGTTTGCAGCTTCCTGGGACGGAAGGAGGCCCCAGGCATTGTGCCAAAGGCTGGCCAGGAAGATAGGTCAAAGAAAATGAGAGCTTCTTCCCACATGCTGATGGAAGTTAAGGGAAGATGAAGCAGTTCTCACAGAGATGCCCAAAAATTATCTTGGAGAAAATCATTAGAAATTTTGAGCTCTGGGAAAATCCTTACTGAAGATGCAAGAGATATTGAAACAAAACTTCTGGAAAATCAGAACAATATCTGGAGGAAGCCAGTGAAAGAAACAAAATCAATAGAATTTCAGAGCCTTTGGGAGATGCAAAGATGGTTTTGGTGACAAAATCTCCAAGATGCTCCAAATCTGCCACTGAAAGTCTTTGTCCAGTTCTCCCCAGCTTCCACCACCTTCACCCACAAAGTCTTAAAATACCTCCACATTTTCTCTAATCCCTGTGGTCTTCCTGGAAGCGCTTTGAAATCCTCCTAAAGAAAGTTTTAAGGAGCTGTGCTGGGATGTTCAAGTAAATGACTCAGCAGTACAAATGATAGAAGTATACAAGTGAATGTAGTATAAACTTCAGTGGTTAAAAACAAACAAAAAACCCCAACAAAATCCTCACACGTTTCACATTAAAGGCAGTTGTCCCATGCACAACACATCCCCAGCTGTAAAAGGCAACAAATAAGGAATGGAGATGTGGGCCCTGAATTTTATCATTAGCATTGTTCAACAATAAAGGTAATTTAATTCTTAAACAGCCAAACTTTATCCCACAATTTAATCTAGTAAGGAACTAATACCATTACCATGAAAACAATTTCCTGGTAGACTTTTTTTTTCCCCTCAGTTAACTTCTACCATCTCCTCTAAATATATGGACTTCATATCTTCCTCATGTCCCTATGTTTATAATTGCCAGCAACTCAGAATTTTATTTCAATAACTGTTTCATTTGTAGATTTCAAAGCACCATCCACTGGCTCAAAAGCTTTATTATTCCTATTTTACATCTGAACAAGCTTAAACACAGAGTTTAAATGATATGACTTGATATCACATAATAAGACGGTGTCAGAGTCAAGATTTCCTGATCCTTAGTTGACCAGTGTATCTCCTGAAACTAAGGTATTAAATAATACAGCAGTCACACAGCTTAGCTATCACACACAAATTGTGAATATGGAGGACTGCTGGTTGTTTGCTGGCAACTTGGAAGGGAAAATAATTAACAAATCCAGGCAGCTATCTATTACTCTGGGACCTGAACTGCCAACAGAAAAACGTTGAGTCTGAAAAGTGAAGAAAAGGCTTTACTTGAAAAAAATTAAATACAACCCTCAAAAAGTTAGAGACTTTTCAGGTTTGTTTAAAACTGGTCTGAAACATGAAAAACATTTAAAAACCTTGAGGAAAAAATTAGAGGGCCTGGTCCAATACATAAACACACTACCCACAGAAGTTGGCGTCCATGATACCTTATCCCATGAAGTCTGTCGGCTGTCTATGAAGACGACCTATTTCTGGACAAATTGAAGCCTCAGCACACTAACTCCACAGCCTAGACTGGGATGGGGGAAGAAGCTGACATTTCTTTCTTGTAGTTCATCCTGATGAGTGGAGGAGTGACAATGGAGTTGGCAGAAGAGAAAGCCCAGTGCCATCCGTCAACAGCCTGCATAAGACAAGTTAACGCTACAGCTAGCAGCAGCACAGGAAGGAGAGGAGTGTCAGAGGCCAAAGCAAGGTTCTGCAGCATCTGTATTGTTGCTGACCTATTCAGATGGGATCCAATGCTGGAGTTACTTACACTACCCCCAGGATTTCCCTAAAATCTTATGCCTCAGGACATCTTCCACTTCTCTGCTTCTGCCTCTGGGCTCTTCACACCAACACTCAGGTCAGGTCCCTGGCACTCAGGGCCAACTAGGCTGTAGGGACAAGCTGCCCACCTTATCTTGTCTGCACTGTGAAAGAGGAGGTGTATATCTTTAAACCCATTTTTTATCTATGGTGCCAATTGAATTTTTTTAAAAAAAAAACAACAAAACTTTGGGTTGCATACACCTAATAGGGCATACAGAAATAGAAGGGAAGAAAATGTACTGGGAGAAAGAAGAAAGAGGCAAAACAAAGATGAAAGACAAAAGAAACATTCCCTTAGAAAGAGACAAAAACATAGGGTGTGGGGTTTTTGTTGTTTGTGGGGTTTTTTGTTGTTTTGTTGGGATTTTTGTTGTTGGTTTGGGGTTTTTTTGAGAATTTATTTACTAGGAAAGTTATTGGGAAGGAAAGATAATGAAAGTTTTCAAAAGTAAGTTCAGCAAATTTCAAATATCTCTAAGAATTACTATCAGCTTAACTTTTCAAGGTAATTCAAGGAAAGAGAAAGTAGCCACAGAGTAATGTAAATCATACCTTAACAGGAATATAGCCAAGAATAAAATAAAGAAGAACCAAGAATAAATAACCAAGGAATATTTACTTTTAGCTACAGGATATAAAAGTTACCTTGTGTTTGTTACTCCAACAAAGCATTTAAAGATGCCACCTGAACATTTAAAGTTGTTTCCATTGTTTCTTAGGGGTTTTTGCAAGATATCTTTGTATCACCCAACTATGTGTTTTTATTTTGTGTTTGTGGTGTCCCTGCTTTGAAGAAAGAGCACACAGTAAAAATACAGACTAAAAGCATTCCAATCATTATTCACACAAACCAATACAATCCATTCTGTTGGATGCCACTGTCAAAACAGAATCACATCAGTAAATTATTTCAACTCCTCTTTCCAAACACAGGAAAGGACAATTACAGCTTAGTAAACAAATGATTCCTAAGAGAAAGCTAAAGAAGGAGAACTTCTTATCAGTCACTGGATGACTATAAGCCAGTGATTTGATTTACTGTTGAAGACAACAGGTATGAACCCTGATGTAACTGGAAAGGTATTTCCAGATGAAAAAGATTAGCTGGCATCCTCAGACATCTGGCCTAGCAAGTGTCATTCATATTCAAGGAAAGGGGGGAAAAAAAATGTTTCACTGGAGCAGAAGCAGAGAAGGGCAAGCAAATTTAGAAAAATGACAAGTCTTTCTTGCAAGAGGAGACTGCAAATGCTCGATTTCATCATGTGGGAACTCAGGTAAAATATTAGTGCTTGCTCTGGATGTCTATGACATTTCCAAGTACAAGCTAATAGAATTGCCAGTCAGGTGCACAAATGGGTGACAAATTGCACTGAGGGACTATCAGTGACTGGCTTTTGGACTAGTGGGTTACATCAAAGGGATTCTGGTCTGTTCTCAGCCAGATGCTTGTCAGATGAGCATCAGTGATTTGGAGGGGATTATCAAGAAGTGCTCATTTAAAGTGCAAATTCAGCAAGTTAGAAGACTGGCAAGGATACTACAGAAGAGGAAGAAAATTCAATGATAATTTAATAAGGGGAATACAAAGCTCTACACATCAGCAGGGATAATCAGCTGTTTAAGCACCTTATAGGGAATGACTGGCATTGATACCGTGGTAAGGTACTAAGACATCATTGTCAATCATGAGCTAAACATGAGGCTAAAAGTTATTTAAAAAGTTCATGTGGGAATTGTAGCAGAAGTATTGTCTGTGAAATGAAGTAGCTCTCCTTTATCAGTAAGGCCTCAGCTGGCATACAGTTAATATCATTCAAGGAGGATATAATCCAATTAAAAGAAGTCTGAAAAACAGTAAATAGAATTTTTAGAAACCTGGAAAAAGTACCCTATAAGGAACAGTTGAATTCCAGTTACTTAGTTTAGAAAAGGGACAACACATGATAATATTCCTTAATATTTGAGATGTAGCTCTGAGAAAATGAAAAATATTTTTCCACATTAAAGGTGGAAAATGAAGTAGGGAATATTTATTTAGCATAGATATTGAGGAATAGCAGTAAGACAACGAATTATGGAGACAGTCAGCCAAAGGGGGTTTATGGTCTCTGATTCTCTGTTGCTGGACCACGAATTTGGGAATCGCATTTCAAGAACCATGTAGACAATTGCAGTTCCAGGAATGGGGAATTGCAGGATCTATGTTCCCAGTCCTCCCCTACTGCACCCACCCAATCCTCTCAGCAGACCACAAGTCTGCACCCTTCAGCATCAACTCATAATTGACCAAAGTCAGTCACTGTAGAGTAGAACCATATGAAAGTCATGGATGGGTTTGGCTAAGGTCTGTATTAATTCTGCAAATTGCTGACAGGTAGAGAAGAAATTCCGATGGATTCTCAAACACCATTCTTGTTATATTTGGGTTTTCCCTTATCTTCCAAGACCTCAATCTCTGCCAGAGCACTGAAGAAACCAGCCCTTCTTGAGAATTAATCATTAGCTGCCCTGCCATTTCTGTGCCACCAATTGCCTATGTGACAACCCTGCCACTGCCAACTGTGACAGCACCTGAACTGTCAGGAGCTCGTCTGCAAGCAGTGACAGGCTGGAGAGACACTTTCCCAAAACATGGTGACTAACTTGGTGCTCCAGAAACCTCTTTGAAGTGACAGTGCCCAAGTGTGTTCGTAGGTGTAATTAGCCTTCTTTTCAAGATTTGCACTGCTGCTCTGGGGGCAAGCCAATTCAGTCAGCAATAGGTTTTGTGGTTTTTCTCCAGCTGTTACTGTGATGTCTGGTCTAGCAGATCAGTGGCTTTTAGTCTCTTTCTCTGGCAAAACAGTCCCATCACCACACTGGGGGAGTGGAATCCTCTCCCACAGCAATAAACCTGGCTATTAGAAGGTATTTGAACAACCATTTTGGTTTGCCCATCCTCCTGCTAGAAACTCCCTTCCAATTGCTCTCATTTGCACATAACCTTTATAAGAACACCCACACAGCAACACGTCTCACAGTCAGCCAAGCAACACTGATGTTTCTCAGTGCTCCACACACCCATTTTCTGAACTGATTGTGCCAACCACTGTGGAGCCAAAGGCCCTTAACAGCAAGGATCAGAAACAGCAAATTAGAAAAATTTTCCATCTTCTTGCACTATTTTATTTCTTCAACATCTTCAATTTCAACATTGCAGGGACAAATCCCCAGCTGGGAAAAATAGCAGTAGTATGTTGTCCTCAGAGGAACAATAGTGATTTATATCAACCAAGGACCAGGAAGAATTTGACAGGACACTTCAAAAGAAGTAGTCGTCAAATTCTAGTAAGGCTGCACACTGAACACTAAACTTAGGCCATTTAACATTGGCTAGTTACAAGAGTACCAGAGACTTCTCTCACTACCAATCCAGTCAACTGGTGTCAAGCCTGGATGAGCCATTTCCTGTCAGTCTGCACCAGGAAAGCATCTCAGGTGGGAGGCAATGACTGTTCAGCAATTGGGTTAGCACTGATCCAGGGCAGAAGAAATTACAAACATAATGAAGGCATCACAGAATCATAGAATCATTCTGGTTGGAAGAGACGTTTAAGATCAGCAAGTCCAATTGTTAACCCAGCACAGCCAAGTCCACCACTAAATGATGTCCCTCGGCACCACATCTACACAGCTTTTCAATCCCTTCTGGGATGGGGACTCCACGATTGCCCAGGGCAGCCTGGGCCAGGCCTTAACAGCCCATTTGGGGATGAAATTTTTCCCAATGTCCAACCTAAACCTCCCCTTGAGGCCATTTCCTCTTGTCCTATCACTTGTTCCTTGGGAGAAGAGACCAACCCCCAACCTGGCTCCAATCTCCTTTCAGGGAGTTGCTGAGAGTAAGGTAGTCTCCCCTGAGCCTTCTTTTCTCTAGGCTGGACACCACCACTTCCCTCAGCCACTTCTTGCAAAACTTGTGCTCTAAACTCTTCAGAAAATTTGTTGCCCTTCTATTGCCTGTTTATGGGTAGAGAAAAGAGATTATGTACTGAGCACTCTACTACATACCAAAATACAGGTTTCTGCCTTACTTTTCTACAGCCACTTGATACACATTAAGAGTTTAGTAGAAGCTCTAGGTCCTTTTCAAGCCAATTTCTATGTGTGTATTAAGATAAGTTTTGGCACACATTGTTGCAGAGGGCAGATTTTAAGTAGATATAAATCATCTCAGCTTCACTAAAGCCAACATAATCTTATCAAGAAAGGCTTACATGCTCAGCTAGATAAATTGATGTCATGGTAGTGAAATCATTGATTTATGATGAATGAGTTAATGCAGGTTTATGCCAGTTGAGGAACTCTCCTCCTCCACCACTTCTATTGCCTTCTTAAATTATCTATCACTTTCAAAGGCTAGTCAGGCACATCAGCATGTAATCATAACTGTGGGTGAGCACGAGCAGATGCATAGCAAGTAAAAGGTGCCTGTTACACTTATCCAATGCCAACAGTGATTCCAGACATGGAGGGATCTGTTCCTCTTGGTGAACATCGCTCATTTAACCTGAATTCACTCCTCATGCTCCTTCGACAGGGCAAGACCATCAGGGCTGCACTAGAAGTGAGGGACATGCACATAAATAATTAGAAATCAGAGAGGGAAGAAATATAAGGTTAGATATTACCAGAAATTTCTCATCAGAAGTCCTTCACTTCTACTCACCACTTCCAAAATTATCAGTAAATTAAAAATTTCTGGAAAATTAAACCCAAACTCCCACAGTGTATTCCTGGAATGGAATACGGTGAAAGGTTCTCCACATAAAATCTGTTGTTTCATGTCATAGTTAAGGAGAAGCACCTGAACCTTGTAAAATTAGTATTTCATAATTACTATTTAACACACATATATAATTTTAGACCATGCAAGATAGTATTTTAATTTCCATATTAAAGGAAGGGTCTGAGAAGGAAAAATAAGTCCTAATTTGCCAGGGATACAAGACAGTGTTTTACTGTTCAAAAATGTACTATGCTTAAGTACCTTGCCAAAGTCAGTAAGAATGTTGTCTTTAGTACACAGCAGAAAAGCAAATGCCTATCACAGTCTCAAGGTTTTTTCAGCATGCAGTTGAGTGAACAATGAGCAAGTGTTTTTTATTATACTACCATATTTTTATAGATGTTTTTATAATTCTCTTAAACTGGAGGGCTTTTTTCCCCCTAAGACTATAGTATAATTTAAGATATCTGATACTGACAAGATCATGCCTGCCCCTTTGAAGACAGAAGAGGATACTTTGCTAGATTCTAATTAGAGGTTTGACTGACTGTAATAAGGTTCCCTATTGAGATTTATAACAAACGGACAGCAAGGATTAATTATTCTGCAGTATCAGCATGGCAATCTAACTAATCAAGCACTGAAAATAATTTGCTTACTTTGTTGATTTTGACACAGATAGTATTTCACCATTAATTATTACAGATTTCACTAGTTCAGTTAAATAACGTGAACTACTCAATTTTAGTGACAAGTTTTCTTGGTTTAGTTAAAATTTATAAACTGGAAGCTACAAATGGAGGCTGATGTTGGCTCGTTTTTGGCAGGTAACATTCATCCACATCTTCTGCCTGTGAGCACCCAAGACAGATAGCAGGTGGTTGGCCTGAAAACCTGAACTCTGCTAACAAGTTGGTTTCTCACTCCACACTCAGAGGAAAGCATCCGGCACACTAATCACAGTGGTTTTTTTTTTCCAGTAGCAGCTATTTTTCCACACTCCTGACTCTGACTTTGATTTGAGTACTACTGAAGGGAAAGAGAGAGGAAAGAAATAGAGCAAAGAACATTTTCTCCTCAAAAAGCCCATCCAAGTTGCTATGAGGAGCAGTGTTATTTTTCAAGGAAAAAAAAAAGCCCCCCCCAAAACAAAACACAAACATGATATCACAGTTCCCCATTACTGTTTTCTACTATAAATGTCACAAGACTGACAGATGCTAGCACAAAATCCATTCAGTGCTACAAGCAAAAGTAATAACAACCCCCTGGAGGTTATTTCATCTGACTGTTGAATACAGCCCTAATAATAATACTTGTGTGTATATGCCCATATATTTTTACTTCAGTATAATAGTTGCATCCTCTCCCTTAACACCATAGAGGTTACCATCCAGCTACAAGTTTTGTGTTCAAGGACTACACCAATGTCACAGCTATACCAGTGACCTCTGGTAGAGTTGCCCCTATTATGAGGGAGGTGGGGGAGAAATCAAACGTCTGAACAGTAAAACCACAACTCTGGAACTTTGTTTTTGCTAAATATCATGCTTTACTCAAGTGATAGTAGGCAGAGATCATTATTCTGTTCATGAATGCTGGGGTTCATATCCATATAACACTTGCACGCATTCTAGCAATTCCACTACTCAAAATGTCTCCACTTACTGTCTGAAACATTGAAGGGTGGTGGTGCATGATTTTTGTGTTAAAGAAATAGTCACAGTCAGGCCCTCAGCTTTATGCATCCTTGACCAGGATCTGGAGAGGAATCTCAGTGGATCACTGGCAGAAACATGTTTTCTATAACTAAGAAGCTACCCAAAGAAATGGATTTAATCTCATGCTGTTAGCAAAGGTGCATCAAGAATCACAAAAATGAAATGAACTGCTCTCCAAACCCCAATATATCATTTGCTACATGGTGTCCGCATGATAAAAATCTCTGAATACTGTTGCTTACTTCAATTGTGAGGTCAACAGCAGTGCAAGAAATACTCTGGGAACTTACTCAAATCTTTACTAATTGGCATTCTCAGTGTAACCTAATTAAGGATCTTTTTATAGAAAAAGCATTAAAAATTTCATTCAAGCCTTAAGAACATGGGAAAATACAGAAAGTAACACCAACATAAATATGTACTAATTAGCAACTTAATGAGACAGCCAATCTGCTATTAGGTTATTTCCAGACAGAGTAATTGTGACAGAAAAATGTCTGGTGACAGTGCAAGTTCTATAAGACATAACATGATTCACTTATGTTCATTACCAAAACAGTGAGGATTTGTTTCCCTGCATGTAAAGTGATAGGCTGGGTCTTTACAAGCAATAGCACAATCTAAGGAAGTGAGGAAATGTAACAATTTACAACCTGAAAGCTTTGCAAGACAAATCCTACAGCACCTCCCTTTGCTCTGTGTCTGCAGGTATAGCAAGAACATGAAGTCAACTGTGTCTGACACTTTATGGAAAAACTGGACAGAGAAAAAAGCAGGAATCTCTTCCGTTACCTACCACGCCATGCACAATGCTACCTGACAGGCTGACATCACAGCATGTCATGTCCCAGGTACTTATTAAAACTATTAATCCCTAAAACTCACTTGAGTGGGAAAGTGGAAAGATCAGCAAGCTGAATGTGAAGCCCCAGTTGTTTTCACTGGGCAGTGCAGCTGGTCCTCCTGCATATCTGTGTAGCTCTCCTCTCAACATATCATTGTCTGCTTTCATTACTAGCTTCTCTAAAGAGTGAGTAAATATTAAGAAACAGGTGAAAAACATGGGTGAGCCTGTCAGCTTTAACTAACTCTGTGGTATAGTCACCATGTAGAAGTCTCAAAGATAAACTCCTGCTAGTTAAATAAAAACAGGTAGTCCTTTGGAAGTCAGAGATCCTGCTGGTGCATCCCCAGCGACAAAGACCAGTACATATCTCCCTGTCACACATGCAGTTATTAGACATCGGAGAATCAACTCTAAGGGTTTTGCAGGAGGCTGCAAGGGGAGACTGAAATTTGAAATATTGTTAGTCAAATGCTGGCACTGGGAAGAAGGTAATTACAGAACTTTGCACTAATGAAGTGAAATCTTTTCAAAATCTCTCACAGCTCAGGAATGCATCCTCATGTTTCACTTCAGCTAAACTGATTTTCTGCAGTGTCAGAGGAAAGCAAGTGCTTATTTGGAAGCAAGCTTATCTCCCTCATTGGCAGCCATGCAAGGATGGTGTGTGGCAAGAGTCAAATGACAGCCCCTGCTATGGAAGGGAAGAACTGTTAGTGACGATACCCACACTGGAAGTGAAGACCTTTAACTTCCAAGCTGATTACTGCCAAGTGGCTTTGACATGCTGGTGTGTAAGAGGAAAAAAAAACATAGCTGGCTGACTATAGCCCATTTGCTTTCTGGAGGCATATTGCCTCAGCATCTGAAGCAATCATTCAAATATCATGTGGATTCATTTTTGGCCCAACAAAAAACCTCCAAAGACTCACTCCTGACTCAACTCCCTCCATCCTGTTCTGCAAAACCTCTCCTTCTCATTTCTCAACACATGCCAATCAAAGGATGCACACAGCCTTTTCTGCATCCTCGCAGAGCTGTTTATAGGCTTTCAACTTCCTTTAAGTTGCAGAGCCATGAAGGGTCTCCCTGTGAAAACTACTCAGATTAAATCATTGTACCAGGCAGCAAATAATCCAGCAGTGAAAAGGCTTCCCAGGCTAGTCACAAAACGCAGGCTTGAGAACACTAGATAGTGTTTGGGTTTTTAACAGTACCAGATTTGGACAAGGAAATTATAGTGCTGAGTTATAGAAGGCAGTGTGGGTTTCCTGCAACATTCACTTGCTGTGTGACTGACAGCTTCTATATAAATGGGGAGGAGTGAGGGAACCACTAACTAATGAAATATTTGTGGCTGTGACAGCAGGAAAAGCCATGAACTATCAGCCAGGGAATAGCACTGCCTATACCAACTGCTATTTTACTACCAAATGAGACAGTAATTATAAACCAGATGTGATGAAAAATTTGGAGGGTAGAAACCCAGACACAATGATAAGCATAACAGATAGTTGATCGGTAAAGGAGAGAAAGTTTAATTAATAAGAGAAAGCACAGCCTAATTTAGTTTGCAAGTAGGTGGAAGTTGTACAGAAATGTGCCGAGGACATTGTTTGATTTAAGTGACAGAGACCTAGGGGACATATGCCACATTCAAATTCAGAATTGTTAATTGGAAACAAACAGTAGCCTCTTCCTTCACTGTGACTCTGCAGGAAAAAGTAAACAGAAATGTTTGATCAGAAGACATGAAAGCTGATATTAGCTCAAAATTATACACTGCTTAGCAGAACTAAATAATATTCTATTACGGTGTCTAACATACAATGAAATAGCAAAAATTGGTGTAATCAGCTATGGATTTGAAGCATGCAGTAAAACCCTCTCTTGATCTCTCTTCGAGGAAAGAAACATCAATGCACAGTGAATGTTTTCAAAATAAAGATTAAGAAGCACAATATTTAAAGAATGAGAATCCACAGATCCAAAATAACATTTGCTATTATAATTTGAATACAGAAGCAATAGTAAACCCCACACAGCATCACCACCATTCTAAGATGCCACTAGGGAATGTACTTAAACATTTTATAGGTACCAATTTTGTTATTAAAAAGGAAATTTGCATTTAAAACCGATGGTTGCATTTGTTATTCCCATTTCTTCCCTGTATCTTTCCACTGACCTGGTTTAGAGGAACACATTCATCTGGTGAATTTTGTTTTCTTATAGCTTGGTTTTCAAACAACTTTTATCCCAAATAGCATGACTCAAATATACAAACTAAAAGCAATTACCATATTCTGCTATCTTACTTTCCTGATACTGTGAGGTAAAGTAAGTGGGTTGGCTTCTGTACACAACACTAGATTATTTTGGTTTGGTATCCACACAGAATACTGTAGAGATGGGAAACAGAGCAAAAGAGGCTTGCAGAAGTGTTACCTTTTAGATTTGGCTACAGGTTTGGCATGGTGGCAGATTTGCCATCATTTTGGAAGATATGCTAATCTGCTTTAAAGAATCAAGAGAACATACCAGAACCAAGTTTTTGTGGGAAACCAGGCCAAGAGCACAAGGCAAAGGAATCTGAATCATCTTACTCATACTCTTGTGTCCGCATTAATAGCATAACTTTAATAAAACATCAAGGTTCTGTGCTTTAGACAGACATCTTTAAGATGCAGGGAGAAAATTTAGCTTTGGGAAGACAGACTCAGAGTTATGATCCTTCTTACATTAGGTAAAGCATATTCCTTCCTTAGCACAAGTAGACCTCTGTCTATCATCAATACCTGTATCATACAGTTCAGCTGTCTTGAGAAACACAGTGTCTGCCAAAACAAAAGTCTCTGACCATAAATGGGATCCAGGTAAGAAAAAATTAGATTAAGACAACACAGCTCAAGCTTGACAGTTTCCATATATGCCGGCTTGTTGGACTTGCTTTCCCAGCTACAATACAATTGCCCCAGCTGCATTTTCTACCCTCTCCTTCCAAAACATGTGTGCACACTTGCCCCATCCTTCTTTCCTCTACCCACCATAGGAGTTCAGACTGTTTCTTATGTACACCTACACTTACGCAGGGTGGTAGCAGCAGGAAAGAGCCTTGATCTTAATCAAACATTTTCTTACATTCACAGATGAGGCAAGAAAGTTGGAGACCTTCCCGCATGGATGATTAACAAGATCTTTGCTATTCTGGCTTGATAAGGTATTCTTTCCCCCTACAATTGTGAAATAAGAACATGTGACCTCAAAAAAAAAAAAGATACTGAAAGTACACAGTCTCTTATTATCTATCACATCACTTGTGAGGATTTCATGTGTCAGAGTATGTCAAAATACCTAGTGAATATTTC
Source organism: Megaceryle maxima (assembly GCA_024605025.1). NCBI lineage: Eukaryota > Metazoa > Chordata > Aves > Coraciiformes > Cerylidae > Megaceryle > Megaceryle maxima. The sequence goes on from JANHGN010012745.1 coordinate 50,120, forward strand.
CAGAGCATAAGTGCGTTTGTCAGCATCTTTACTGGTGGAAGCAAGACCTGAAAATACTTCTCCAGGAGAAAAATACAACTTGTATTCACTTTGCTGTTTGCTTTTATGTAATAGCCACTGAGTTTACAAGAAAACATGCATTCATCATCTCTTCAAAAATTCTTCACAGTTAACAGGCCTAACTCTCATGAATAATGCTAAAACTGTTCATGCTCTGATATTCAAATAGATTGGGTTTCTTTTTTTTTTTTTAATGACCCACAATTTTGAGGACTGCTTCCAAAATTAATGCCTCTAACTCAAGGCATTAAAAACCCCAACAAAACAACTGCCCCTAAACCCATGGTAAACACAAGATCCATAGCTGCATAGATTTAATATGCTACGTCTAGTCAATCCGTGAGAAAATCCAGCCTTAAAAGCACCATTACTCTGGAGCTAGTAATGATTGTGGGCAGTAAGCCCATCAGCTCGGACAAGCCCTGTTGCAGCCAGGCTGACCAGGGCTCATCATAAGCTCAGCAACAGAAGCAGTCTGCTCATCAAAGATGAGGTTACCCTGAGGTAACAGTGACAAGGCAATGTCCCCACATTTGTGGGGGGTGAGCACATGTCATGATTTAACCTCTGCTGGCAAGTAAACACCCACTGTCACTCACTCTCTGCTTCCCTGCCCCCACCTCCCTCCACACCCCTCCTGGTAGGACAGGAAGGAGAATCAGGAGGAATAAGAAAAAAAAAGGTGAGAACCCAGGGGTTGAGATAAGAACAGTTTAATAAAGCAGCAGAAAGAGAAGAAAATACCAGCACTAATGAAGCATTAGACTGAGTAATAGAAAACAGGAAGGCTCTACCTATGCCTGAGACACCAGTGTTCCCTGCTTCAGCCACACTAAAGCAAGTTGAAAGCAGGTGACCCTACCCTGGCCATCCCTCCCCTTATATAGGAGTGTGACTCAGTGTGGTATCAAACATCCCATTGGCTGGTTCAGTTGCTTATCCCAGCTGTGGCCCCTCTCAAACACTTGGGCCAGCAGCCACTGGTGATAATTAACCTGAACCAAACCCAGGGCAGTGTGGAAGGAGCTAATTCAGATCCAGCAGTAACATGTGAGGGTGGGTCAGCAACCTGCACACTCCCTGTTTGACCAGTGAATTCCTGCAAGCTATGCCCATAATAATTCACCTGAAACATGGTAGTACTTACAGCTTGGAATCAGGATGCCAATTAAGGCCAGTTCCTTTGTAAAACAGACAATTTAGACACAGTCCCACCCAAAGAAAATTCACTGCATAAGCATATAACAGGAGAGGAAATCAGTGAAAGGACCTCCCAAAATCTGATGGCTACTTGGACTACAACCCAAACCAAGATTTCTTCAAGCACAGCAATGTTTTCCTTGGACTATCCTTTCCCTCTAAGCTGTTCTTTGTGCATATGGTGCATTTCTGGGTAAATTAATTTCAAATGGATATGAACCAGACATTTGAAAAGGTAGTTATTTGGGGTCAGGATAAACAAACATTGGTTTAGTTCTATTATGCCAGTATTTTAGAAAAAGCCTGAAGAGTGCTGAAGTCCATACAAAAATATCCCATTTGTCCCTTCTGCAAATTGAATAAGAAAGCATCTACTCATATTTGTAGATTGGTCTTTAATTTAGTGACGCTGAAGTTTATAGGATGTGAAAAGCCTGCTTTTTTTTAGACAAGATGAGACATGAACCATTCTTGTTGCATTTGTCAAATGTTTGGAGTATTGCAGATAGAATTAGTTAATGGCAGAAGACAGAATTGAGAATGGTGCTGAACAGAGGCTGTGGTGGGTCAGGCAGCCTGTGTGAAACATCGAGTGTGGGTATATAGTTCTGTGTTAATAGGTAAGGTGGAAAGAAGCATCCAAACACAACATTTCCCAGCCTCATGGATGAGCCAACCACATGGAAATAGCAAAAAAAAGGCAACCAAACAATATATTTCACAGTGGAAAGAAGATTAATTACAGTGAACATTATCCATTTTCTATTCTACCACACCTCCATATGAAGTACACTAACACTTCCTTTATCTCCCAACTCAGCACTCCAGGAGGGGAGGCAGGATTCTTCCATGCCTAACAAGGCTGACCTTTCCTAGCAGATGGAGAAATCTGCTTACCCAGAGCACATTCTCTGACCATATGTCCAATCCCACAAGCCTGCAAGTTTTTGCATTACTGAGCAAAAGCATGGTCAGGGCAGGCACCAGTATCATGCTATTTGAGGTAGTTGCAATAACAGTAGCAATACTATCAGCATCTCCACAGCTTAAAAGCATGAGAGCACTGAGAAAAGGACATTAAAACTCTGCTAGACATTGCCTGGGCAACCTGCTCTGAGTGACCCTGCTTTATCAGGAGAGCTGGACAAGATGATCTCCAGAGGTACCTTCCAACCCCTACCATTCTGCGATTGCTGTTCTAACCATTGATGTTTCAGCTTTTTCACCTAGAATAACCTTACAACTCTTAGAACCTTACAACATAATTATATTATTTTTTTTTTTAAACAGCTCAAGTGAAAATAAACAAACAAAAAGTATTCCAGGAACAACAAAACAAATGAAATCGGTATTCCAAAAGACTTCTATTTCTACATGTATTTTTGCATGTTTGGTAACCCATGAGCACTGAAGGTTTCCCCCCTATAAAAGCATTATCAGGGATTTTCTCCATTCCCCAGCTGTCATTTTTCTGTGCTATTTGCAGGAATGGGATTGTTTTTAAGACCTCTGCCAAATGCCACTAGAACCAAGCAGTGGAGTTCAGAAGTAGTCTGACAGACACACGCAAGTGGAACACAACTCAAAGCCTCATTTCCCTAGAAAACCAAACAAATAATTAAATTTAATTTACTTGAGAATAAAACACATGACCTTATTGAAGAGGAGATTAAAAACTTAATAGCTAAGGGTTGCAAGAGTCATTTTTGTTTTGCCAGGTGGCCAAAATGGAAGCACAACTGTGAGCCATACCAATAACCTTTCTTTCACCTCAAAGCAAGCAGCTGTCACCTCTGAGAGCTGCTTACCCCAACAACATAAGCCAAGGATTGCTGGTTATTGACTCCATGAATTGCAAAGCCAGATTGTGAATAAAATGTCATCCTGATGTGCTGAAAAATGCTGTTAAGCTTAGAAAAAAAGAGGCTCTTTTCAGGGGTAGAGAGGGATTAGAGGTGGACTGCAATCACAACAATGTAAGAACTGGATCAAGGACAACATGCAACTATTGCTAGCACTTAACTAAGCTGCAAAATAAGTTTCATGCTAGGAAATAGCTCCATCTCCTGTTCTCCACACAGAAGTTCTTAAAATCCTCATTTAAAAAGAATTAAGAAAAAAACCTATTCCACAACTTCTGTTTTAGTCTCTACAAAGAGAAAATAAAATTCAAACTTATGTCAACAAAATTAAATCCTCTTATGTATACATTTAAATACCCCTTTTATACTGCTGGGGTGGAGCATTGGAAGAAAAAAATTCAAATAGGTGCTAAGAGAAAGATGTTCCTATTTGTCAAAAAAACATCATCTGAAATGATGGTGCAGGATGTTCTCAGCTCCCCTAAAAAATTTACATGGTTGGAAAATAAATCTGTCCTATATCCTGTGCTGCAGGGCTTTGTTCACCCTTTTAGAGAGTGCTTTAGAGGTTTTACTCCATAGTATGACCCATTTTGAGTGTTTCTCTAGTCAATCTAGTAGCATCATTATCTCCCTGAATACTTAGATGAAGTCAACAGGAGTTTTATCATTAATTTTATGAGAAGCTTTTCCCTTGCAGCCAAACAAGAAAAGTTAGGAAGGCTAGGGTGCAATACTCTTAACTCTTTCCAACAAAGAAATATTCTATCCTCTGTTATATTGCATGTCCTAACACAAGCTGGGAAAAAAATAAAAACGTATAGGAGATATATCTTTGAAAGGATGGACTGTCTTTAAACAGACACTACAAAACTTCTTGTGACTTCCAATTTACCTGCATGAAAGGACTTCTCCTAGAAGGGAGAGCAGCAAAGTAGTCCTCCTCCTGCCCATTCAGGCTGGATGCTCTGAAAGGGAAGATAAATTAAGCACTTGCAGACAAGGCTAACGGACAGGTTATTTCCATGAGTGAGAAGGTGAGAGCTAAACCACACAGAATTCAAGACACTGATAAAAAGTGAGGTTGTGCTAAAGGAAAAATGGGATTTAAGTGTGTATTAAAGAATGGCACATCAATGCAGCAATAAAAGGAGGATTCAGGTAAGCCTTTTCAAAGCCATCAAGTAATTTTAATGCCACACCCCTTCCTTCTGATCAAGGCAGTTAGTTGGTCTTTAAGGCTGCTCTTCAAATGTAAAGGTAGAAGGAAAACTCCAGCTTCCCATGTTCCCATCTGTGCTGTGAAGCCACCAGATTCCTCATGATTAGTAATGCAGGGGATTGCATGGCATTGCAACTCCCGTTCCTTGTCAGTACAACCCCTGCACTCACTGGTGCCACTTTAGTTTCAAACATTGGCAGGGGTAAATTAATTAAATCCTTTTTGTGTAGAAGTCTATTCATAAGAAAGTTATTTTGTGTCTGTACCTCACCATTTCTTTGGTTACGGTAGGAACCCAAGACTAAATACAACTTCCTTGAAACATATGGGACCAAACTAAGGCCTTCCTCCATTTCACACCTACCCACACAACAGCACAAACCCCAGCAGATAATTGATTTGTCTGATTCACAGGGGGAGGTTTCATGCTAGCTCCCTTTGCTACTTATGTACTAATTACCTTTTACAGCCTCCCTGGATGTCTTTATATAGCTATTTAGCCTATATCAGGGTAACATCCATCACATAACATTCAAATAGAATTATCTGACTTACGAATGGGAGAAGTTCAAGTGCAACAAACATTAGCAGAAAGAAAAAGGATCCTAAAGCCTCAATTTATTTATCCATAAATCACAGTGGAGATAGAGGCATGCCAAGCATTTTATAGCACTCCAGACTGCTGGCAAAGGCAAAGTAACTTATGTTGAGCATCTTAAATCTTTTGAGAGAAGCAAGTGGTGCACTACTTGCACTTAAGTGCTAGAAACAAAGTACCACCCTGCTGGGAGATTAATCCCTCTTGAGGAAGTGTATCTACTTGCCGGACAAGAGCCAGACTTCCTAACTGCTCCTGGGGGTGATATGGGCCAAAATGCTGCTCGTACTAAAGTTCTGTATGTAGCATGGGCTTGTGTGTACTTTGGATGCAGCATGGGCCTGTTCTGTATCTACTTGTTACAACAACTGGAGCTCAGTGTGGTTGCCAAGCTATTATTTCACATCAGAGGAGTTAGCATGATAAAAATTCAGCTCTGCAGGACTGGGAGGTTTATAATTCTGCTGTGTCACACAGTGCATTCAGAATTGTACACTGAAAATAGTTATGTTAGTTATTACACATCCTGGGAAGGTAAAGAACACTTACCTACTTTTAAATGTCCAGCAGACAGCATGAGGCTGGTGGAGGGAACATTTGTCAAGTAGGTGCCCCCTGAAAATGTAAGAAAACCCAGCAGTTTTGACCATCCACTTGTAAAACTGCAGTACTGGTTGATTGTATTCTGCTGGTCCTCACTTGCTTTCCACTTGAAGTATCAGCCTCCTCAGCAAGGAAATCAAAGCAGCACAACAACAATTTGTGATCAATTATCTATTCTTATGGGCCTGTGAAGGAGGACCTTGACCTGGTTGCCTACCTTCTCCTGTGTCATTTCAGAAGCTACAGGAAGAGCAGGATGGCTTCACTGTGGGAGCCAGTCTCAAACCAAATACCACTGTCCAAGGTCTCTGGGAGAACATCAGTTTCAAGGGATGGCTTTAGAGTGAGTTAAAGGAGAAATAAAACGCTTTTGCAGTTCCTGACATCATCTTCGAAGAGTAGGAATGGCTGTGCGGCCATCTAGCAAGACTTGGACACACTGGAGAACTGGGCAGAGCAGAACCTAATGAGGTTTAACAAGGATAAGTGCAGAGTCCTGCATCTGGGGAAGAAGA
>JANHGN010012745.1:56279-73390 GCA_024605025.1 Megaceryle maxima
GTGCTAGATCCTGTGTGATCCTGCTCTGGCAGGGGGTTGGACTCGAAGATCTCCAAGGTCCCTTCCAACCCCTGACACCCTGTGATACTGTGGTCAGTGCTACAATAAAACAAACAGCTGTATGAGAATTCCCTTGATGCAAAAATGATTGCATAAAGCAAAAGAATATATAAAACTAAGCCTGTCTACAATAGCTGTATGGTCTTTCTGGATACTTGGGTTGAGGCAGTAGGTTTTCACAGTTTTGATGTCCCTCTTTGAAGACAGCAAGGCCAGTCCAAAGATTGTTCAGGGATAAGTCCAGGGAGAGGGAAAAGAAAGGAGCATTTCCCAGAACAGCACTGAGCTGCACTTGCAACCTGTGTCCTAGATGGTACAATCTACAGCAAGGCAGAGTAGGCAGATATCAAGCTGAGCACCTCACTCTGACATCACTGTGCTTGAAGTCAAACTAGCTTTTCTTTCGCATCTCCAGAGTATGCTGAACTTAAGGTCTGGTCCCAGGGACTCACACCATCTCACTCATGTTCATCATGCTGCAATGTGTTTTGCTGTTCCCAGAGGAAAGGTGAGGTTTTGTCCAAGATGCTAACCTAAAGTTCAACAGCTTGAGCTGTAATTCCTAGCCCATGTGGTCCCCATGAAATTTTGGTTTAATCACTTTGTGGCTTTAGTTTAATCCACTATTGTGATCATTAGCACTTGCTTTCTCTGCCCAAAAGCTAGCCAAGCAGCTTGCAGGCCTGACCTCTGTGACTACTGCTGCCTCAGAGCACACACAGCACCAGACAGTCCACAGAACTCCTTCAAAGTGACAATGTGCTGCTTTGATCAAATATAACAAGCTCATACCCTACCCTTGTTGATTATTCATGCCTCTTCCTGGGTAGAGGATAGACCCTTCAATTCCACCAGGTGAAAGTTACACAATCTAAAGGTTATTCTTCCACAGGTGAACTTTTGAAAGACCTGCTATTAAGATGAGGTGTATGCAACACAGCAAGCAAGCAGATCACTTTGAATGACAGCGTGAAACACACATGGGTATAGCCCTCTCCCATAAGCATGGTGAAAATGTTCTCACCTGCAGGAATAACAATTCTTCTAGATTCAGGTGTTTAAATATAAAAAAATACAAATCTTAGAAGTAGAGTTGGTTAAGTAGTTCAAATAGCTAAACTCTCCCGTGTACAAGGCTATCATTTGAGATAATGAGACATCTCTCCATTTTCCAAAAGGTTAAAGACAGTCTCTATAAATTCTGCATCTAGCAGCCCAAGGAGGCTTCTCCTAATAGCCCCAACAGCCATCATTTCATTGTCTGGGATGCATCAGGATCAGTTAATGCTGATGAAGTGCAAGGATTTGCGTTCAGAATAAAAGCAGGAGCCAGCAAGGCTTCATCACTTGAAGCTGCAAAAGAGCTTCCTGCAAATAAGCTGCTAGGAAGCAAAAGGAAAAAAATTAAACCACCACCTAATACATCAAAACCAGTAAATAACTACTTCAACATTTGCCGAGAGAGGAGTGTAAAAGGTCATTGTTATACTGTACATTGCATAAAGGGTAATCTCTGCAAAGCAGACTTCACAGGCCAACCTGTGCTTTGCAGAGCAGGTGGTGACACTGCCCTTCAGGTCCTGGCAAGCCAAAGAATGCATGCCTCAGACATCTGGAAGTCCAGCAGCAAACACTTGCACTGGAAAGAAAATGCACAAAGCCTTATGTGGCTGATTTTCTGCCTCATGCTTTGGAGAGGACAGCAGAGATGAGCAGCCTTGCCCTGTCTGACCACTTGTGACAAGATTTTACCTGGTGACAGAGATCCTGGGGTGGCCAGATGAAACCAACCATCTGTTCAGTGAGAGGCTGCAGCTAGCCACTGCGTGGGAAGATAAGAATTAAAACGTGAGGTGCAGGGAATAAAAATAAAGTCAAAGAAAGGACAGAGAAACATTATTTAGCTGTTCTGCAGATGATGGCTTTTTCCTTCCCAGCAATAGATGGCGTCAATCCTCCATTCTGTCCGCAGCCGTGGCCAGTTGCAAGCCCACTGGGACACTCCAGAGGTTCTCAGCTCTCCCCTCAGCAAGAGGCAGCAAATTACTTTCTAAGGAGCAACATACTTTCTGTGTGCTACTTTACCAGAAGCAAAAGAGGCAAGAGGGCTAATGGTGGCTTCAGGCAGTTAGACACCACTTCTCCTTTGTTAAAGGATACAGATTTTTCAGGCTGAAGTGCAAAACTAAATGCATCCTTTAAAAAAAAAATACACCAGCCCTCTAAGTAGGCTGAGCTCTGGTGGAGTAGCAAGCTTCCACTGTAGGACACAGAAGCCGCTTGAGCAGGGGGGTTGGACTAGATAATCTCAAAAGGTCTCTTCCAACCCTACCAGTCTGTGATTTAGGGCTTATGAAGGAAGGAGATAAGACTTGGGCCATTCATGCTATAGTTCTGACACAGCCCACCCTGAAAAAAAAGCCTCTAGTGTTTACTGTCTGGAAACAAAAGCAACATCAGGTTATGTGCTAGAAGTTGTGTCTGGTGTTGATGCAAAAAACAGAGGCAGGGCAATAAAGCCAGGCAGTGGATCTCCTGCAAGCCCTCTGTTTTGAAGCACTCCAATACCAGTGTCACCACCTGCTGCACTGCAGATCAGACCATCATCTGTAAGATGCACCTGAGGCCAGGAAAACATAACCCTGTGAGTGCAGGAGGCAGGTGTGTACCCCCAAGTCCACCATGTAAAGGTAGGCCAGAGTCAACTTAAAAGTTCAGTGAAAATAGGAGTATTGGATAGGGCCTATTTGAGCAGGGAGCTTTAATTGTCATTACATAAAGGATCCCAAAGCTGTGGAGATTATGGGCCTTGTCCAAGGCCACTAAACAAACCCAGGACAACACCAGAAGCAAAACCTGTATCTCCAGTGTCCCTGGCACTAACACCATAATACTACACCCACAGGGACCCTACTTAAAAGCTTCATTCCTGAGCCCTGATAAGATAATCAAATATTTCCTGCTCAAAGTACAGGCCATATTTCAGAGGACTTGTGCAGCTCAAGTCTGCACATGGCAATTTCTGACCCAAAGAGACTGAATCTGATTGTCAGGTCCCTTCAAAAGTCTTTCACATTGGTTCATGTTAGCCCCTGAGCCCTGATGGTCAGGAAAACATTAAATGACACAATCAAGGTCTCAGTTTCAGCAACACGAATGTTTTCCCTGTGAGCTCCAGAAAGCAGTCAACTATAGCCAAGCCCTGTCACTGTCAGGTGCTCAAGTGCTAGCTTAAGGGAAACAGGTAAAACATATACTCCTTAGAAAAGAACCAGTTTTGATGCAAAGTAGCAGAGGGACTGAGGCTAATGGTGTTCTCAGAAAAAGAAAATACAACTCATGATCCCACACTGCATGAAGACATCAGTAGCTACTATATATGCTGCTGATATAGCTATATATATCAGCATATATTCATGCTGCTGATTCAGATATGTCCCAAATTTGCAGTTTTAGCCATTAATGCAAATTTTATAAAAAATAAAAAAAGGCATGAAAACAAAGCACATCTATCTAGAAACAATACCAGTCACTGAGTAAACAGATCATTCAAGTAAAGCTTTGAAGTGGTCAAAATTATGAAGTCCAATTTTTCTCCTGATAGGAAATTGTATCTGAAATCAGCCAAAGCTTTGTTTAGATAACTGGCATAGCTGTTTTCATTTTTCAGTTAGCTAGTTATGAATAAATAATGAAGGTGCCATTTCTTTAAAAATATATTCAATATTTCTCCCTCGGAAGCCCCATAGGGTGAATATGCAGCTCTACTCATCTGTTCACACTAAAAATCCTTGTGTCAAAGTACAAAGATTAGAGCAGATGACCAAAGTAGATCTATTCCCTCCCTGTCCCATCATCCCCTGGCCAAAGAGTTACCATGCCAATAGATATAATGTATTCATGTTTTCTTCAGAAGATTAAAACTGTGCTGAAAACTTCCTATGTTGAAACCAAGCATCTACCATCAGTGATTCACCCCCCCCAGCCAAGTCTACGTTTTCATCTTTTGTTGAATCTAGGTTTACAATAAAAGCCCCCAAAATGCTTCTGTAAGGAAAACCCATTCATTTTCTATGGAATTTTAGTTTTCTTGAACAAGTGTTTGAAGAGAAGTCTGACTGTCTCTGCCAGGCAAAGAGTGCTCTCCCAGTACAACATGTTCCCATTCACAGTTAGACAGTCCACTGGCACAACATGGCTGCCATGCCCAAACCACTTCCTTTCTTGCTATTTCAAGCCATTAGAAGAAACCCATCATTATGGTTGTTCAGAACCAGTGGTTGATCTGAGCACTGTGTACTCTGTACATGGTGGGAGGGGAACAGATAGAAGCAGGAGGGTACTAGTTGTTTTCCTGTAACCCAAACAAGGACATATGCAAGTAGCCTGACACCTGCAGAATCAGATACAGGATTTTTTTTTTTCCCCTCCATTCCCACATCAGCTGGTGCAAAAGCTTAATTTGATCACTGCATTCACGCAGAAATGCAAATTCCAGTCTTTATTTTCAAACTCACTTTATTCCATGAGTTACCATTCAGCATTGATTAGAACAGCAAAATACTATTTCCAAGAGTTGTGCCCATCTTTAAAATAGAGAGAAAAAATAAAGTGAATGCATTCTCATCTACAGGACAGTAACAACTCAATAATTAAGGTTGAGATTTCCCTCTATACACAGCAGGGAGGCTCAGTTCTTTATGTCAAGAGAAGATACTCTCATACCACAAGAGCAATAGCAGGTGCCATGAGAGGCCACCTACTAAAGTCACCAGATAGGAGTAAAAGCTTAACTAAAGGAATTGCTATTATCATTACCACAATACCAAAGTAATTTCTGTCCTTGTCATATACTATGGCACACACTATGCCAAAATAGGCTACACAACAAAATAAATCCATAAAGAACAGGCCTATCCATGGCTTCCAAAATACAACTGGTGGAAGTAAAGGAGGAAAAACCCTCAGTGCATCATCAGCAGGACCATCGAAGAGTTGAAGCACACTGGTTGTTGTCAGAAGCAGAGGGGCAGGTTGGATGGGTCCACAGCCCTGACCCCAGAGAGCAGTACTAAGGGCCTCAAGCTCCACATTATCTCATGCAGGACCTGCTCAGGCTGCAACCAAGGTCTGTGTGCTAGATGCCATCCCTGACCTTTTCACAGCCGTCATTCCTACACCACATCCACCAAGGATCAACAATGGAGGAGGAGAGAGCTGAAAGTCAGGGCTGTCCCTGAAATCCATGCCCTGAAAGTGTGCCTGTTAACTGCAGGGAGAGGGAGAGAGGAGCAGAAGCCTTGACCCATCCTAACAATGAGAAATACTCATTCTTCTAACCAAATAACTGTGTGAGAAGATATATGAAAATCTCTTTTTAAAGAGGGAAAAGATGAACCATATTTCATTCTAGGATACAATACCAGACATACCTTTACAGACTGACATTGTTGCCTGCACAAGATTTTTTAATGTCTTTCCATTTAATTATTTTATTTTTGAGACAGGTTTTGTTTCTTAAGGTCAAAAGTATTCGGTTTACGCAGCTATTTTTAGCCTTGCTGGACGGATTCATGGAATTATTCTATGAATTATTCATAGCACCAAGGGATGGCCTGGACATTCCTATGATATTTGAAGACAATGAGAGCTTCTCACATTTTTTGCTGTGCAACTGCAAATTCAGACTCCAACAAGACTCTTGCAGGACAAGAGAGGACAGAAATGAGCCTGTCTGATTTCCTTTGGACACTATCTGTGCTCAAGTGCTGGAAACGGAGTGAAAAATCAGTAAGGCAATGAAGACAAAAAAATTCTGTTGCAGAGGGTTTTAAAAAAAAATTATTATTATTTGTGTCATTTATCTGACTAGTTTTGATATTTGTGTTTTCTGGGCTTAAAAAAATCCACACCTACCAGAGCAGACAAAAGGTCCCCAGAGCAGAGAAAGGAACAGCAGGGAGGAAATTGCTGCTGATTGTTCTGGAAATATCCTTCACCCAACTTACTAATTACACACTCCGTTGATCACCTATAATTATGATCTGAAAGGAAATTCTACACCCTAGCAATTTAGCTGGTGTTTCTTTTTTAAAGCTGGCCATTTCCACTATAATGAACCTCAGTATGAAGCAGCAAAACCTTGGAGGGAAAGGCTACAGACACGAAAATAAGTGCTTGCCGTCTCATTAACATTTTACTTGCTTGGCTAGGAGGCCTTTTGTTACAGGAAGCTAAGTGTTTTTATGGCAAACTCTCCTGAATCTGTAATAATATCCAATATGAATGTAAGTGATTTCTGCTTTTAAGCTACTGAGCCTTTAAGTAATCTCCACTAAAGCTAATGTATCCAGAGTCAATGTGCAGCACTAGCTAAAATACAAGTAATTGCTGCCTTGGCCAGCTCCACAGCACAGCTCTAAACCTGACATTTGGCAGCTGTTCATATTTATAGATGGACAGATCCAACCTGTCAGATATGGTCTTCCCAAAAGCAAGAGCATTATCTGGACCTAAAATTTTCTCTCCGGTTAGTAAAAAGTTAATGCCAAGATGAGAAGCCTCAACACATATTTAAGCCCACAGCAACCATGGAACAGAGCTTCCCCTGCACAGGTAAAGCTAAATATACACATGGTATATAGCTATTTATTCCCGGTATTTTCTTGAAGACACCTACAGCCTAAGTTCAACACAACCTTTAAAAAAAGGGTTGTCAAGAACCACAAGGAACACAAGACAGTAAAACCTACACTTAAGCCATTTCTGAGATAAATATCGCAGGTATTTAAGTGAAATTCAACAGTAAACAAACTGCTGGGTTAGACTCCTAGTGTAGTGGGATCCTTCATGACTGTAACCACCTGAAACAGCTGCCTTATGGCTCCAGAAAGAATTCATTCTGTAAAAACAGGTCAAACATAAGAATAAAGAGAGCACCACTTCTCCGTGAACATATCTGTGTGAGAAATGTGCTCCTCCCAAGCCCTGTTCCCACCTTCTCAGTTAGTAATTGGTTCTAGACAAGAATTGATCAGAAGAGGGTTGAAGAAAAGATGGGGCAGTCAGTCCCCTTCCACAGGCAGACATTTGTAGCAAAAACGGTCCAGACATGTTCCTTCCAGCTACCTTCTCACTGTATTGATGAAGGCTGTAAAGGAGGTGAATGGAAAAAAAAAAAAGGAGATCAGTAGCAAGGAGAAAAGGGAGAAGACTAAGAGGCAAAGACAAGCACAGAAATTGAAACTATACAAGCAAGTAATTAATGTTTCTATCAGCTGTTCTCTCCATCCCGCCACAGAAATCAAGGCCATTTCGATTTTTAAAAGCTCTCTCAAACATACATTATTTGAATTCAAAGACAAAGGCAACATGCAACACAGTCCATGTGATTCAAGAAGCCAGTAACCTAATGGGTGAGGTATCTGTGTGATTCAAACACCTAAGTAATAAGGAGAAGCCTCCTCCTAAGAGATTCCCATCTGCCCAGAAAGCTGATCTCAGGGAAAAGCCACCTGCTCAGAACTTTAACCCATTTCTACAATGGATGCCTTTAGGCCACCTCCTCAGAGGGCAGGGCCAGCCATATCATCGGGTTGGAAGGGACCTCTAAAGGTCATCTAGTCCAACCCTCCTGCAATAAGCAGGGACATCTTCATCTAGGTCAGGCTGCTCAGAGCCTCATCAAGCCTAGCCTTGAATGTCTCCAGGGATGGCCACACCTCTCTGGGCAACCTATTCCAGTCATCTATCACCCTCATATTAAAGAACTTTTTCCTAATGGCTAACCTAAATCTACCCTTTTCTAGCTTAAAGCCATTACCCCTTGTCCTGTCGCTACAAACACTTGTGAATAGACCCTCCTCTGCTTTCTTATAGGCCCATTTCAGTTACTAGAAGGTTGCTATAAGGTCCCCCCAGAGCCTTCTTTTCTCCAGGCTGAAGAACTCCAGCTCTCTGAGCCGGTCTTCATAGGAGAGGTGCTCCAGCCCTCTAATCATTTTTGTGACCCTCCTCTGGACCTGCTCCAACAGGTCTACATCCTTCTTGTGTTGGGGGCTCCAGAGCTGGACACAGCATTCCAGGTGAGGTCTCACCAGGGCAGAGTAGAGGGGCAGGATCACCTCTCCATCTGCTGGCCACACTTTTGATGCAGCACAGGATTCAATTGGCCTTCTGGGCTGCCACTGCATATTGGTGGTTCACATACAGCTTTTCATTTACTAGTACCCTTCAAGTCTTTTTCCAAAGGACTGCTCTCTAGCATGTCCTCTCCCAGCCTATATTGATAATGCTGGTTGCCCCAGCCCAAGTGCAGAACCCTGCATTTAGCCTTGTTGAACCTCATGAGGTTCACCCAAGTCCACATCTCCAGCCTGTCCAGGTCCCTCTGGATGGCATCCCTTCCCTCTGGCATATCAACTGCACCACCCAGCTTAGTATCATCAGCAAACTTGCTGAGGGTGCACTCAATGCCACTGTCTATGTCATTAATGAAGGTATTAATCAACACTGGTCCCAGTAGGGACCCTTGAGACACACCACGTCACATTTTCCCATCTAGACATCGAGCCATTGACCACTACTCTGACCACTACTCATTGACACACCACTACTGGTGCAACCATCCAGCCAATTTCTTATCCCCTGAACAGTCCACCCATCAAACCCATATTTCTCCAACATAAAAAGGAGAATGTTGTGGGGGACAGTGTCAAAGACCTTGGTGAAGTCAAGACAGATGATGTCAAGAGCTCCCAATCAGGTCACAGTGCTATCCACTACAAGAACCTCTTAAAAACTTTCCTAGCACCTTCAGTGATACTAGAAGTCAACTTTTCCTTAGGTTTCATTTCTGCAAGCTGACTTATTGTAGGATAAGAGAAAAGAAATTCCAGTAGACATTTTCTGCTCACTCTAGTGTACATTAGTTTACATTTTCACCAATTCTTATATTGCTATCCCCTTGAAATATCTCCTCTTCAGTGTTTACACTGTGGTCTCAAAATCCTTCTGTTTGAGAGTGTGCAGGTTTGTGGAAAGACTGCCTGTCATCATGGATTCTTAACAGTTCAATTAAAACTTGTCTTACGGGCTTTGAGTTGAAGTGAATATTGATAGGCTACTAGGACAAAAATATTGTCACTCTGAAAACTTGTTTTACTCAATAAATCATTATTCAAAGAACAGAGACTAGCTCCCAGCTTGCTCCCATGTACCTTTCATATCAATCACTGAAACACTGAGTGACCTCACATGCACTAGCTCCAGCAACAGCTGGGAAAACAAATCGTTTTATGGAGACCAAAGAAAAATCTAACTAGTAACCTGGGACTGTTTCCAGCAGTACAAGTAGCAGAAGCTGAGAAAGGGAAAAGACTGTCATGCTTCTTTCTCAAGCTACCTCAGTTCGTCATAGGATTTTATGAGCATGGGATGCTCAGAAGGGTTCAAAGGTTTGGTATGGAAAACAAATTCAATCTGTAAGTGAATTTAAGCGTAAGTTTCATTAATTATCAAATTTGCACTCTACCTTGTTTTATAAAAATAGAAAATTAATGAAAGGCATTTTTCAAAAGGTGGGTTTCAGACATACACAGGATCTTTGGCACAGTGGACAAAGTCACACTGAGTCAAATCTAAAAGTGACTCGGACATCAGCTACTGAACAGAAACTCTTCTATGAATGTTAGTGTCTCTTTTCCAGTCTTAAACTGAGCCAGTCTTTTTCTTATCAAAATGGCTTTCTGGAGTCTCTTTGCCTTCAAGAACAACTCTTCTAGAGATACTTCCGCAAGGTAGACTGGGTCAGGCTCTCCTCCTGCATCTTGACCATCTCACTCTGTCCATAGAATGGAACAAGGGTCTTATGCACACCTACCATAGCCAGATTAGAGTTTTGAGACTTTTGACAGATAGTCCAAACCTTGTGTTATAATTCCGGGAACAAGTCTGAAGATGTAAAATAGCCCAGTGCTACAGAACAAGGGTAGAAAACAGATGCAGATAATAGATTGTAGTCTCTTGATTTCAGCTGTTTCCTTGACACAATCAGCAGTGAATAGGACTTTACACAACACTGCAAAGTACCACTCTGATTCACCCTTTGTCTATTGAGGGCCAGGAACCTCAATTTCAAAATCCTGACAGCATAAAATTTGCAGAAACCAATAACCTCATCCATAGCAGCTGTGATATGAGGTTTTAACAAAGACCAAGAACTTTTCACCCACAGCATATCATTTCAGATTATCTAGGAACATTGCAAATCCTTAGACCTTCTATCACACGCATGCCATTACAGCATCACAAATGGCTCCAGCAGTTATATGTTCTTACAGAAACCATTGTGCCATTATTTGCTACTGATAATTGACTAACTTCAGTCTTTGCCTTATCTTTCAAAAAGCTCTTCCTCATTTAATCTTTTGTGGGTCATACCACAAAAAGGTTGCAAAACTTGATCCTTCCCAGAATGAAACCCATTAGCTGGGAGTAATTTCTTAACTTTCCTCCTGGGTCACATAAACAGGTTGATTTCAGGTTTCATCTTTTCCCATACCCCATTCTTGCAGCTGTCTGAAAATTTAAAATATGTTGACTTACTGGGAGACACAGTATTGCCCCTGTAAAATACATAGCAACAAAATCCTCAGTGGACATAGTAGTGGTCCTCCAGCTTTTTTTTTTCTTAATAACATATTAAAAATTCTGTTTATGATAGGATTATTACGAGGCTAGAAGGGCAGATTACATGTATTGTTTGGTGACATTTTCCTCCTTTTTTGTCAGAAACAAAGAAACTGTGAAAGAACAGAAACCATTTCCTCTACAGGAGTGTGAAAGGACATATCTGGAGTTTTTCAGCTAGAAACCAAATGGAAGCCCTTAAATACATCTAACCGTGAGAAATTAATTAAGTGCATTATGTCCTCTGAAGTATTTTAGCATTAACTTGGGCAAGCTTTGCTATTTCTATCCTTTTTTTTGTGGCACATGCAAACAAAATGTGATGATCCACAAGAGAAGCTAAGCCTACTTTTCAGCTAAGACAATCAACTTAATGAATAATTAGTGTTAGAATATTAGTAACATTAATGCTTAATGAGTTGAATCTTCTTTGCATCATATCCTCCAGTTCCCCAGCTTGCTAAATAAGAGTTTATTTATTGTCTTAAATTAAAGGACATTTCTGAAATGAGATACAATAAAATCACAAAGAAGAAAAAGCTAATCAAGATAATTAAAATGAAAAATCATTAGAATAATTCACTTTCACCTGCAGTTACAGTATAGATGAACTAAGACTTTCTAATTAAACAAGAAAGTATGTGAAGTGCAGTTCAGCAGATTTGCATTTATGGAACTGGAAGAAAATATTACCTTATTAAAGTGAGTTTCAGAGGAAATGTCATAGCACAGAGGTTGGCCTGACTTGACTTTCTAGTAGATTATGCAGTCATTTATAAATCTGACTGCTTCACAGAGCCAGCTCCTCTGTGGCTCTAAATCAGCATGGTCTCACTGAAGTTAATGAAGCCACATCAATTTATACCAGGTAAGCATCTGCCCACTTACCCTTTCAATGTATATATTACTGCACAGAGCAAAATTCAGCTACATCTGCCACTGTGTACACCTGAGAAAGATGCCAATGAAAGACTGTGGAATGCTGCTGTGCCAAGATGATTGATTTAAACAAATTCTGCTGCTTGGACAAGGGCTGTAGCACACTGCCTCTGGTGATTTATTCCTGCAGTTATGTACATGAAAATGAGCTAGGTGATATTTGCTGCACATGGTTTTGGTCAAGTCCAGCCCACGAACACTGCTGCTCTCAACACTGTACACAGCACTTGTTAAAATGACCGTATTTAACACAATCCATGACAGCCCAGAATCTGAGCTGACCTCCTGTGTTCACAGTTAGGAAGGAGGCGAGGGGCTTTTGTTGGCACTGCCTGGTGTGATGCACAATCCCCTTCACGGGGAGATCTCTGTGCTTTCCTACCTGCACTCTCAGCATCAAGGTTCAAGGTATTTCATTCTCATTAATCTAATCTACAACAGGTTTTGGA
The DNA here is from genome assembly GCA_024605025.1 of Megaceryle maxima. Classification (NCBI taxonomy): domain Eukaryota; kingdom Metazoa; phylum Chordata; class Aves; order Coraciiformes; family Cerylidae; genus Megaceryle; species Megaceryle maxima. The sequence goes on from JANHGN010012745.1 coordinate 68,417, forward strand.
TTTTAAACTCCTGAAGCAGGAGGAATGGGTTTTCTGAGATTCAAGTAATATATTTCATCTCACAGATGGAGTCAGGAAGAACTAACTATGGGCATCTGCTGCAACATCACAACTACAGCTAGATGATAAAAGAGTAATACTTGATATTGGCAGAGCATTTACTACATCTCTAAGAAAGCAGGATTCAGTCTAATGAACAAGCAAATGCTATTGCAGCTATTTCACACGTATTTTGTACAAAAGCAAATGACCACTTCTGTCCTGCCTTTGCTAGAAAAGCCACAGCTGGGTTTGGGAGGCATTCTGTGGTCAAGGATTCAGACATCAAAGTTGTGTTACATCAGAGACATCAACAGCCTTCTGGCAAGACAACCCAATAGAAGAGAAGCTTCAGAGAAGACTCATTTCCAGCACCGCTTCAGTCATTCCAGCTACAGGCCTAAATTAACCTTGCAAAACTGTCATGAAAACTTACCAGGCAAAGCATAAAATTTACTCGACAACTCTCTATCATAACTGCAATGACAAAAAATATTAAATGACCTTCAGCTCACCCGTCAAGTTGATTGCTCAGCCCAGATAAAGACCAACAGTTTTGTGGAGCTGTTTCAGCTGACAAGCCCCAGTCACAGCCGTATCATAGCACAATATCAGAAATACAGTCACGCTAATTAAGGGGCTGTTCATGCCCGTCTTTCTCCACTGCCAGGGTGAGCAGATAACTAATAGGCCCAGACTAGCCTTGCTGTTAAACACAGATGTGATACTAGGTCAATTGACCTTTTGGCCCCATTTCGTTTCAAGTGCATTAGGCTGTCTTCTTATTTATATTTTCCATAGTTAACATTAAACCAAAAGATTTTAACTTATATGTGCTTGGAAAATCCAGTTTACCAAAACAAAGCTGCCTTAATACAGAGCATGAAGGAACCAAGACTTATGTTGATTTTCTATGCTATACACCACAAAAAAAAAAAAAGCCCTTTAATATGCTTTGAACAACCTACGTAAGGATTAAAAATAAAGCTACCAAATATACAAATTACAGATAACCCACAGCTGCTATCACAACAACAATTTGTTAAAGTGAGGAAGGCAAAAAAACTCATGAGGCAGGTCACTTAGGCACACCCCAGAAAAATGAGGGGGTGGTGCAGGTCTTTCTTTACTTAAATCAGCACAATTACATCACTGCACAAAAGAGGACAAGGAAGAGACAGTAGCAGGCTTCTCACCTAGGCTGGGAACACCCATTTTGCTGATTATTTTCTTTAGCCTTTCACAATATTACAGAGTTTGCAGCTGACACAAGTGGCAACAAGAGGGGAAAAATGTATTCATTCTCTGTGTCTATCAGGGTCACACGGAATGACTGATACCACCATTTCTAAAAATAAAATAAATGCCAAAAATACCCACACTTCCCAAAGCTCCCAGTACTGGAGGTATTCAGATTTCTTGGCACTCTTAAAAAGACACTATCTCAAAATTATTTGAAACCCAGAAAGCACACTGGAATTTGCTATTAGCATAAATGCATGCACATAAACTGAAATAGCACCAACAGGAAGAGATTGGAGATTGCCTACAAGGGGAATAAAGAGGAAAAATAAGGAAGTTCTTTATATACAGAAACAGGTACAGCTAGAAGAAGTAGAAAACCTTTTAAATAATGGTTAGAAACATCTAACCCTCTAGCTACCTCAACAATCCATCCATCCAGATCAGTACAGCATTATCATAGGCAAGGCTTTTAAAACCAAGCTTTACCATGTGTTTGCATCTAGACATCCCATTATTGTGATTTTTTTTTTAACCACCTGTCATAATTTAACATCTGCCAGCAGCTAAACACCACACAGCCTCTCACCTACTAGTTCCTCCCCAAACACTCACCTCCACACCCCCTGCTGTGGAATGGGAAGGGGTATCAGAAGGAAAAAAAAAGTGAGACCCCAGGATTGAAATAAGGACAATCATAAAACAATACAAAGTGAGAAGAAAGCAACAGCACTAATGGTAGTACTATTGAAATAAATAGACAAAGCAAGTGATAGAAGCCAGGAAGGCTCTACCTGTGTCCAAGACACCAACTTTCCCTGCTCTTGCTGCATTGAAGCAAGTTGAAAAGAGGCTCTCACAGCCCTCCCCTATATAGGGGCCTAACTCAGTGTGGTATAAAACATCTCATTGGCTGGTTTGGTTGTTGATCTCAGCTACAGCCCCTCCCAGCTGACTGGGGCAGCAGCTGCTGGTGATGATTAACCCAAACCTAACCCAGGACACCTCTCACTAGATATCCACATCTTTTTCCAACAGGATGCCACTTCTGATATGCACTCTGAAAGTTCTCTTAATAGAGAGTATACATATATACTCCTTGAGTATAATTAATCCACCTTATTGCTTTAACATTCCTTGTATTTGTAGATTTAAAATCATGTCTGTCGCTTTGTCCTGCTAAAACTATCTGAATAGGTAATGCTCAAAACAAGAGCAGAGATCCCACCCTGTCACCAAATCTTTTCCATGACAGACACATACAAGAGCGCACACAAGAGGATTCACACAATTCAGACTTTTCGAAGCAGAGTAAGCTATTTCCTATTTGAATTCATTGCTGTTGTGCTTAAAAGACAAGACAGGGGGAGGAAAGTAGAAAAATCAAGGGGGCACATATTGCTGAACAAGTGAAAAGGGATAGTAATGAGAATGAACATCTGATGCCCCTGGAAAGGGGAAGTTTAGTATACTCCAAGCACATTTGGATACATTCCTGAGAAACCAGAGTCTGGCTAGAAGAACAAAACAAGAACACAATTAAAGTGCAGTTATTCAAGTGCTGCAGTATTCTATTGATTTATGCAGTCCTGACACTAAAGTAAATTCACTGCAGATTTTCTTTATCTTGCATTTAGGATTAAACTATGCAATAATCATTTCCAGTACAAAATTAGAAGTTCACTAAATCTGTTCTAGCATAGCTTTCTCAATGCTTTCAGAGAATTTAAAAAACCCACGAGCTCACAGCTGTGAATACAACCCCCATTTTAACATGATGATATTTCAGTAGTAAGACTGTTCTAGAGATTGCTATAATATATTGTGATCATCAGAGATTATAGAAGCACATGAAAGGCCAAGGGGATAATATATTTATGTTTATGCCTCCTCCCTCTTCCACCTTCTCCGTTTCACAGCAGGCTACACAGGAATGCAATGTAAGTTTTAAAGAACCCTGCTGCTGTTTGAAGCCAGTGTAGCTTTCTTTTCTGAAAACCAGTAGAGGTGGGGCTAGAAGGCTAAGTAGACATGATCAAATGGTTGGAACAGTACACATTGAGATGATAGCAAATGTTTAATTATTGCACTGATGTAAAGCACCGGCTCTGCATTGCACTAGAATAACTTAAAACCATTCATTTCACCTCGCACCTCCTTCAGCCTTTCAACGGATTCTAATAAAGGAGAGCAATTCTCACTGAAGACAAGGTGAAAAGTACCTCAAGTGATGGGAAGGTAGCAGGGCCTGTTGCCACAGGACAAGGGGTCATGCTTTTAAACTAAAAGAGGAGAGATTTTACACTAGAGAGAAGGATGAAATTTTTTACACTGAGGGTGGTGAAACACTGCCACTAGCATCCACAGAGGTGGTAGAAACCCCATCCCTGGAACCATTCCAGGGGAGGTTGGGCAAGGGTCTGAGCAACCTGCTCTAGATGATGTCCCTGATCACTGCAGGGGGTTGGACTAGATGACCTTTATAATTGCTTGAGTTGGAAGGCACCTTTACGATTCTAGAATCACAAAGGGAGTAATATATTCAAAGACAAAATCTATACACTGCAACATACATTCCAGGTGCATCAGCTCATTTCCTGATGTCAGTATAATCATGTAGAAAATCTTCACCAATCATTTAAATCCTACAATCATTTAAAAAAAATCCTGTAAGAAATCAACTGGCACCAGGACAAGAAAGCAAAAAGATTCTACTTCTGGGAAAAGAAGGAAAAGTCACTAAAACTATATTTTGTTGGATGAAGCCACCAGGAAGTGAATGAGTAAGCAAAGGGAAGCGAGCTGTCTTGAAAAAGCAACATGGAGTTCAGAAGGTTACTGCTCTGATTAGCCAGGGGTGCTAGACTTCTGTTAATTTAGACTTCTGAGAAGAGTCAGATGGTGTCTAAACAGACATCTTTCTTAACAGGTTAATTATTTCTTCAAGATCCCAAATAAGAATGTTAGCTATTGTTAACTAATGCCATAGAATTAAGAACCTTTGTGTGTGCTTTTACAAAATTTCTTTTAGAACTTTGTTTCCAGCTCTGTACTCCAAAGTACATTAGCTTTAATAAAAAGTACTTGGTGTTCAAGAACTATGGGAAGTTCAGGTGAAGCTGCCTGGTTTTTCCTTATAGTCTGGTAGAAGTAGCATGTGAGTACACTACTCCTGCAAGTTATGGGGAGTTTGAAAGTGTCAGGAATTAGGACATGCAAATTTGTATGGAAATTTGATTCTGAAAAAAAAAAAAATCAAACCATATACTCTACTCTGGTGAGACTTCACCTGGAATACCACATCCAGCTCTGGAACCCTCAACACAGGAAGGACATGGACCTGATGGAGCAGGTCCAGAGGAGGGCCATGAAGATTATCAGAGGCCTGGAACACCTCTCCTACAAGGACAGGCTGAGGGAGGTGGGATTGTTCAGCCTGGAGAAGAGAAGCCTCTGGAGAGACTTAATAGCCACCTTCCAGTACCTGAAGGTAGCCTACAAAAGGACTGGAGAGGGCCTGTTTACAAAAGCCTGGAGTGAAAGGACGAGGGGTAATGGCTTTAAATTAGAAAGGAGGGGATTTAGATTAGAAATAAGGAGGAAGTTCTTTACCAGGGGAGTGGTGGAGCACTGGAACAGGTTGCCCAGGGAGGTGGTTGAGGCCCCATCCCTGGAGACATTCAAGGTGGGGCT